>JAPMUY010002531.1:37500-120000 GCA_026901105.3 Galaxias olidus | reverse complement strand
CTCTCAAAACTGAACAACGTACATAACTACAACTGCTATAACTATGAATCATTTGTAGTTCATAGTTCAAACCTCCAACAAATAGCTAAATCCCATGCAGTAACCTCATTTGGTCATTGTATATGAACATGTAAGAGTATAACAAAATGTACACTGACACACAGAGTACACCAAACACATACAGGACACGCAGTATAACAAAATGTACACTGACACACAGAGTACACCAAACACATATAGGACACGCAGTATAACAAAATGTACACTGACACACAGAGTACACCAAACACATACAAGACACGCAGTATAACAAAATGTACACTGACACACAGAGTACACCAAACACATACAGGACACGCAGTATAACAAAATGTACAGAACACACGCAGTATAATAAAAATGTACAGTTAGACATGCACCACAACAAAAACGTACAGTGACAAACGCAGTATACCAAAAACGTACAGTGACAAACGCAGTATACCAAAAATGTACAGTGACAAACGCAGTATAACAAAAATGTTCAGTGACAAACGCAGTGTAATATAAACACTGATAAAACATGCCATAGAAGTGTGAATTGAACTATACAAACAGAAATACTACCACTACGATGTGCCAAAACTACAAGATGTACTGTTGTGTGCTGTATTGTGCTGTAGTGTACTATCTCATATCAGACCAGACATGTTTGTGACTATTCCACACTCTGAACAGAACTACCACCACTATGCTGTGCTGTAAAACTATAAGATATGTAGCAGTTTTCTGTCGTGTACTATACCATATTGGACCAGACGTTGTTTGTGACACTCACCAGTTTGTCAGCGTTCTCAGCGGTGATGTTGGTGTTGTACGCCCAGGAGGCCAGTGAGTATTGATACATGAGATCCGTGGCGCCCTCGTCAAACCTCTGTAGGAAGGCCCGGGCTTGCTGCTCCAAATCGGCCTGTGCGTTCACGCCTCTGGGCACCACCACGGCTACCGCCAGCGCTAGTAAAACAGTCCCCAGCTCTCTCATGGTGCTGTGTTCTCTCAGTGGCTCTAAGGGGCAGCGAGCGAGGCACACACCTGTTATACTGTAGCTAGTCTGTAGAATGCTGTCCTGGCCTTTGGACCGGCATGTACGGGAGGAGGAGGAGGAGGAGGAGGAGGAGGAGGAGGAGGAGGAGGAAGAGGAGGAGGAGGGGAGGAGGAGAAGGGGAAGGGAAGTAGAACAAAAGAGGAGGGAGAGGGAAAAGTAATTGTAATTAGAAATATCTGTGTTTTAATTTCAGTTATTTAGTTGTGGTTGATGACTAGAAGGGAGGGGGAGACAGGGGTGGGGGGGGGGGGGAGGGGGGGAGGGGAGAAGGACAAGAGAGGAGTGAGAGGGAAAAGTAAGCATTATTAGCAATATCCCTGTTTTCATTGCAGTACATTTTCTTGTGGTGGGATTGCCGGGTGACAGTTTCCGCTGGTTACCGGAGCACCTTCCGATAAGGGGGAAGTTCCAGAGTCATCCTATCTTCAGTCAGTTACAGTGAGATTTACAAGAACAGCCTTTACTTTGAAACATGTCTCAATAGAATTCATGAAGTGCACTGTATGAAGTATAAAGTGTGAGTAAGTGTGTTTGAGAGGATGTGTGTTTGTGCTCAAGTGTGTGTGTGTGTGTGTGTGTGTGTGTGTGTGTTTGTCAGTAGGTGTGTTTGTTTAAGTGTGTGTGTAAGTGTGTTTGTGTTTAATCGTGTAAGTGTGTGTGAGGATGTGTGTGTGTGTTTGTGTTTAAATGTGTATGTGTGTGTGTGTGTGTGTGTTTGTGTTTAAGTGTGTATGTGTTTGTGTGTGTGTGTTTGTGTTTAAGTGTGTGTGTGTGTGTGTGTGTGTGTGTGTGTGTGTGTGTGTGTGTGTGTGTGTGTGTATGTGTGTGTCAGTCAGTGGCCTTGATCCTTGTCCTTTGCCGTCTTCCAGTCAGTCAGAAACACACATCGTCATAAAGGCATAAATGAAGGAGGCTGTTAGCGGACTATAACCCTGCACTTAAAGCCAGCACCAGTAAGAGATGCCAGGACTATAACCCTGCACTTAAAACCATTAAGAGGTTATATGATGAGGACTCTACAGGTCCAGAGCTCCTGTAGCTTACTGCATATCAAAGACGCTTGCACAGAAATTACATTGGTTAGAACATGCAGCATTACGTTCTCCTGTCTCTTGTTGTCCTACTTACTCATACCAGGGACAACAGAAGTTGTTTTTGTTTTGATAACATTTTCCAAATAATGTTTCAAAGTACAGTTAAAAGCACACACAAAATAAGTGAGTGATACCAAGTAATAAACTGCAATAGACACCTTTCTTTGAGTCTTAATAACTTTCTTTTGAAACGCTACTGATGATAGGCTCACAATTAGGCTGCAGTTTGTCATTTTCAGCATCACTGTATAGCTTTTCCAAGACTGACATTCTAGGTTTGTAAGTTTTTTTTACAACTGTACATAACTGTATGTATTGCACTCTACATTGTCATATGATGACACAGAGATAAGATACATTTTTTTTGTATATAAAGTACTTTTTAATATAAGTTATCATTATTCATTTCACAAAAACGGAAACGGTGCCTGTTTTTTCTTCTTCTTCTTCCAATATAATTCTTCCATGATAGAGACCACTGGTTGATTGGCAGCACAGTGGGCCAAGCAGCATCACATACATACAGTGTACAGTTGAGGGTGCTGTGGAAATGCAGACGACTCAATTCGCAAGCGAACAATAACCTGTAACTGAAGTCAGTGCTTACCGAAATATTTACATTTATACTGACATCAGGGGGCTTTAACGAATAGGTATGACTCTTTTATTTCTCAACTGTCCAGAGGTTTGCAGTGTGCAGGTTCTGTCCTTTTCCATTCAAGTGAGTCTGTAACTGCTGTGATGTTGTAATGTTGCATAGTGGTCGACATATAGTGCTCCCTATTGAGCTCTTCATGCACACAATATAATTTGTCAAATTATGATTTAATAATGATTCTCTCTCTTTGGGTGTTAAGGAGGTGTGAATGCATCATGTAGTGCTTTCCATGGCCAGCAGGGGAGTCTGTAGGGTGTGGTGTCATGTAGTGTCCTCCCCAGGGGTCTCTGTAGTGTGTGGGGTCATGTAGTGTCCTCCTCTAGCCACCAGGGGTCCCGGTCGGAGTTGAAGCTGATAATCTGACAGTGAAACTCGGTCAGCGCTCTGGGCATGGGCGCCACTTCCTCCCACTGGCTCCGCCCACTCTGGTACACCTGAACAGGTGAGGGGAACACAACACCAAATTATTCATCAAATCCATCCATCCATCTTTTACCGCTCAAATCCCAGCGGACACTCCTCCTATTCACACTCATCACCTACGGGCAAATCATTTATCAATTATTTATTGACTTGGTTTCAATTGAACAACTTTTTATGACTGTTAATATCTCAACCTCTACCTAGCAACACCACCCCAAATGATTATAATTGGTGAAAACAATAATAAAATAAAAAATGTGCGCCCACCCACAAGTGTACCGTATCCACGCGAGATTAGCCAAGGGGTAAACCAAACTATACAAGTCGAATGAGTTAAAAAAAATCCATGTTTTTTTCACCTGAACCTCGTCTGTGATTTTGCCTTTAGTGTTTTTTTTTCCACCTGAACCTCGTCTGTGATTTTGCCTTTAGTGTTTTTTTTCCACCTGAACCTCGTCTGTGATTTCGCCTTCTGTGTTTTTTTTTACCTGAACCTCGTCTGTGATTTCGTCCGGGGAGTAGTCCCCTCCTAGGATGTAGATCTTGTCTTTGGACCCCACGGCGCCGGCGTTGAACCCAGCACACTCAAAGGAGCCCTGGCCCTTCCACACACACGTCTCTGGGCAGAAACTGTACACCTGGAGGGGGCAGGAAAAAAGAGGAAGCACTTAACCTCAGTGTCAACCAACAGTTGTGCTGTTTTTAGTTTTTGGCAAAATAAACTAATGTGGCTGTATAAACTATTAATGGTAAGGTTACCTTGAATGTCCTGAAAGGGGCCCGCAACTAAAATATATCATTTGTATTAGTTGTTGAGTCTACCATTGAAAATGTCTGAGAGATTTAATCCTCTCAGATAGAAAACGGATAGTCTTTTATTAAACCTTTATTCATCCAGGTAGTTCCCTTGAGATTCACATCTATTTTGCAAGGCAGACTTGGCCGTAGAGGGCAGCAGTATAAAAACACAAGTGACATACAGACAACATCTTAGAATCTAGACTTCAAATCTTAAATCTAAACAACTCAGCTAAACCTACACCAACCAGAGCATCTCCTTCTGATTTAAAATATATCATAATTTACTCTTGAATCCTTAATAAAACCTGTAATGCAAGATTTGTTTATTTGTCTTATCGCCAGCTCTTTGTCACCTTATAGGTGGAGAGGTCACAGAGGTGCAACGTGTCATTGATGGCCACAGCCTTCACCAGCGTAGCGTGGAAGAACTGTCCAAACTCGGCCACTAGGCGGCTCCACTGGTCCTCTGCCACTCTGTACTGGTAGAAGCAGTCCAGAGAGGGGTTGAAGGAGTCAGTGATCTCCACTTGGGAGCCCAGGGTGTAGATGGTGCCGCCACAGGCGCTGGCCTCAGGGTAGTAGATAGCCGTAGGGAGGGGGCTAACGGTGGACCAGGTGCAGGACAACGGGTCGTAGAACTCCACCTGGAGAGAGGGAGAGAGAGAAAGAGCGAGAGAGAGAGAGAGAGAGAGAGAGATAGAGATACTATGGAGACAAAAAGAAATTGAGGAGGAGGGAGAAGGAGAGTTATACTACACCTGGAGACAGAAAGTGATAGCTTGAGAGAGAGAGAGAGAAGAGAGAGAGAGAGAGAGAGAGAGAGAGAGAGAGAGAGAGAGAGAGAGAGAGAGGGAGGGAGAGGCAGAGGGAGAGAGAGGGAGAGAGGAAGAGGAAGAGGGAGGGGGAGAGAGAGGGAGAGAGGAAGAGGGAGAGGGAAAGAGGAAGAGGAAGAGGGAGAGAGAGGAGAAGACGTATCTATTGGGCAGGTCTTTTTTGGGCGTGTCCACGGTGTGTTCTTTACCTCGAGTAAGGGTGGAGCTCCGTCCCTCGGCCCTCTGGTCCTTCCACCAATCACGTAGAGCCGGTTGAGGGCGTTCACAGCCACGTGCATGGTGCGGGGTTTCCCCATGGGGCTGGCAGGGGTGTAGGTGCGTGAGACCGGACAGAAACGCCACACCTCGTCTGTTGCCTCGTGAAACGCCTCGGCAACGTGCAGACGCACCGCCCGGCAACAGTTACCCCGGCAACCACCAGTCACAAACATCTTGGGAGACATTTAGGAAATTTCATCATCATACTGTAAATCCTTTTTACAGTTCAAACAAACAAGTTCCTGATCTACACGCTGTGGCAATGCAGTGAAATACAGTCAAATAAATAATCTGCCAAGAGATAAAATTAAAAACCTAAATTGGGAAATGCGTATTCTTTTTTAATTAAACTGTCATGTCCATAGTAAACAACAACAAAGCATCACCGCCACCACCACTATCCTAAATCCGGATTCCTCTGGTCCCTCTACTCCTCTACAGGTGAGTCTGGATTCCTCTGGTCCCTCTACTCCTCTACAGGTGAGTCTGGATTCCTCTGGTCCCTCTACCCTCTACAGGTGAGTCTGGATTACTCTGGTCCCTCTACCCCTCCACAGGTGAGTCTGGATTCCTCTGGTCCCTCTACCCCTCTGCAGATGAGTCTGGATTCCTCTGGTCCCTCTACACCTCTACAGGTGATTATGCTTTTCCCAACAGGTGTGTTCGTCCTACCTGCTCTGCATAGGCGCTCAGGTAGCAGCCTGGGGGGTCGGGTACCATGGCGACGACCGGGCTCCGAGGCAGCTCTCTCCATTGGTCGGCTTCCAGCAGGTAGCAGAAGGCGTGGTGTATCTCTCCGTTCTCCTCCGTCTTGTGGACGTAGATGTAGCTGTGGGTGGTGGAGGGACGGGCGTCGCCAAGGAGACCCCCAAACTGCCGCTGGCGGGCGCTCGCCTCGTCAAGCATCTGCACGCACCCCTCATTCTCCTGGAGCAGGGCCTCACTCACACACAGAGCCTGACACACAGACAACATTTAGTACACACTGAATACTGTACACATATAGTACATCCTATTTAATATATACAGTATATAAAGAGACACAGACAAATATGGGCATTCTAAGAAAATGTATAAGACGCACAAGCATAGTTTTCCATATATAGGCACTGTGTGTGTTCGATACATATCTGCTGAGTGTGCGTTTACCTTTAGTGTTTCTGCCGGTAAGTGGTGCAGCCGAACAAGTCCTAGTAACCGGGGCAACAGGCTGCGTCGGCCCTGAAGGTCGTGACCTACCCAACGCAGCAGTGACATCATAACTGCCTCCTCACTGGGGACGCTCAGTGCGTCTGACTGTAGACACACCTCCAACATGTTGACCTAGAGGAAGGATGTTTTGAGAGACTTTTGAGCGGAACATTGGGGTGGTTTGTTTTATGAACTTTGGGGTGGTTTGCTTTATGAACTTTGGGGGAGGGGGTTTGTTTAATAAACTTTGGGGTGGTTTGCTTTATGAACTTTGGGGGGGTTGTTTAATGAACTTTGGGGTGGTTTTATGAGCTAGCCATTGTTTGGGAGCAGAGGGTGTAATGCTGGTTACATTTTACGTATAAAAACAAATACGAATGTCGTATTTGGCAACCAAGACATTCAACCTTCTACAACCTTGGCTGAGGGCTCCGCAATAGCACCACAAACATCATTTTTAACAAATTAGATTATTATTCATTATTTATCACCAGCACACTGCATTTCCATGAAGACTATTATCTGGCTTTAATACATGATCATGTTCTGTGTTTATTTTTACAACATTTGACACTACGAATATGATTAGGAAGATAGTTCGTCTCTGCTCTGTTCACAATTGGGTCCACTTTTCCTCGGAGCAAGTTGTTTTGAGGACATACTGTGAAAAACTAAATCCGCCCTACCTGCATGTCAAGGAAGTCCACACTCAAAGCCAGCTGATGGAAGTTCTGAAGCACAAACTCATTAGCTCGCTGGAGCAGAGGGGCGGACCCATATCCTTCTGCCAGAGCCAATAGCGTCAGGCAGTTTGAGAGGTCCAGCGTTCCCATCAGGAAGTCACTGCATGCTTTGGAGAGAACTGACACCTTGACATAGAACAGAAGATACAGAAAAAGTCAGTCACTTCTACTGTTCTACTCTTTATATTTCTATATATTTGGTGCTGGTGAGGATGGGGATATTTTTTAATAGATGCTGTCTAGTCCCCAAACAAAATGGGTGTAAACATTTTTTTTTTGAATGAACAGTTTGTATGACAGTCTTGGTTTTATTATTGTTGAGTTACAATATGCTGATTGTCAACTCTAATAATAATAATTCATTTTATTTCGTTTTTAGCGCTTTTCTCGAGACGCAAGGTGCTTTACACAAATTGGTCGCCAATTAATTACACAGAACGAACAATGAATGGACCGACAGCTATCAAACACAACACTCAGTCTGAGTGATACCACGGCAGCCAATGTGCGCCAGACTTGCTCACCCAACATATTACGACAGACTTGCTCACACACACAGGACACACAGACCAACTCCAGGGGAATTGGCAGTGACTGGTCAGGGCCCTTGTAGGAGAATGGAGCATGTTTTTTGATGGTGGGAGGAAACCGTAGGAAACCCAAACAAACACGAGGAGAACATGCAAACTCCACACGGAAAGGCCATTGGGTCAGGTGGGGGTTGAACCCAGGACCTTCTTGCTGGTTTCCCGTACACGGATTAAGCCAAGTCCGAATCTCCATGGACAGTGAGATTTAGTCTAGAACTAGACTTAATCCCTGGATGGGAAACCGGGCCTTTGAGTTTAAACTGTGAGTTTAAAATTAGTAAGTGGCACACTGATACCTCCCCATGCCAGAAACCCATCACACAAAAATTAAGGACGTTCATTCTAATCAATTCTGGTCTTGGGATTGTGCTCTATAGTAGCTAAACTACACGGACCATATAATACAATCAACTAGACCAGCACAGTTTAGTTCTGTTAGGTTTGACTCCAGTCCAGTCCAGTCCAGTTCAGTATTATGACCTTTATAAGGCCGTGCAAGTTGTGATCTAGTAACTAAACTACATACAGAATTATCAACTAGGCCAGTCCAGTCCAGTCCAGTCTAGTGATCTCCACAAGGCCGAACCCGTTGTGCTCTAGTAACTAACTACATACAACATAATCAACTGGGCCAGTCCAGTTCGGTCCAGTCCAGATCTTCATACCTGCAGGAAGGAGGACAGCTGGAACAACATATCCACGTTGCTGTCGGTGACGACCGTCTCTCCCGAGTATGCAAAGTCCAGGAAGGCACTCACGGCGGCCGCAGACTGGTTACCCAGGGTTACTGTCCTGTCGTCCCGCTCCCGCATGTCCACCTCAAACATAGCCCTGTGACATAATAGAAAAACATGTCTACCTCAAACATAGCCCTGTGACATAACAGAGAAACATGTGCACCTCAAACATAGCCCTGTGACATAACAGAGAGACATGTCTACCTCAAACATAGCCCTGTGACATAACAGAGAAACATGTGCACCTCAAACATAGCCCTGTGACATAACAGAGAAACATGTGCACCTCAAACATAGCCCTGTGACATAACAGAGAGACATGTCTACCTCAAACATAGCCCTGTGACATAACAGAGAAACATGTCTACCTCAAACATAGCCCTGTGACATAACAGAGAAACATGTCCACCTCAAACATAGCCCTGTGACATAACAGAGAGACATGTCTACCTCAAACATAGCCCTGTGACATAACAGAGAAACATGTCTACCTCAAACATAGCCCTGTGACATAACAGAGAAACATGTCCACCTCAAGCATAGCCCTGTGACATAACAGAGAAACATGTCCACCTCAAACATAGTCCTGTGACACAACGGAGAAACATGTCCACCTCAAACATAGCTCTGTGATACAGCAGAGAAACATGTTCACCTCAAACATAGCTCTGTGACATAACAGAGAAACATGTCCACCTCAAACATAGCTCTCTGATACAACAGAGAAACATGTCCACCTCAAACATAGCTCTGCAAAACATTTTCCTTCCCTCCCCTCTCTCTCTCTCTCTCTCTCTCTCTCTCTCTCTCTCTCTCTCTCTCTCTCTCTCTTTCTCTCTCTCTCTCTTCATCTCTCTCTCTCTCTCCTCTCTCTCACATACACACACACACACACACACACACACACAAACACACACACACACACACACACACGGAGGGATAGGCACCTGAAGAAGTCGCTGCATGCGGCGATGACACAGCGGTGACAGGGGAAGCTCCGCCCCTGAACTCTGACGGTGAAGTCGAACAGCAGGCCACGCTCTCGGAACGATCTGAGCATGCTCAGAAGCTGCAGCCCCTGAACCTCTGGCACCCGCACCATGAACCGGCGTTCCAGAACGTTGGCACATTCCGGAATGGCGTCTGGAACCCTGTTGGGCACATGGTTTGGAATGTCTGTGAGGAAGCTAGAGCCCTCCAGTCGGTCGTCCATCTTATCGTGAACTCACTGGGAGAAACACAAACAAGAGGTGGGGAAAGAACTGTGTGTCAAGCATGCACGTTTTTTTTCCTCAAACTTGGGGAAAAGAGGACTGGCAAACCAGGTAAGATCAGTTAAGTATAAACATGCTTTATGCTTCACATTAGCCTAACTATCTGAGTTTTCAATTAGACCAAAAAAAAGTATTGGAAAACCTGTATTCAGTTAAAACCAATATATTATGAAATAAGTTTTCCAGAAAATAAAAACAAGAATGCATCTTTAGGTGTATGTCTGCATGGCATAATTTGAACAACCTCCTCTAAGCATAAGTCGAGGTGCATGATTTCAGGACCAGCTAAGTCATTCACTTCAAACGATAACATTGAAAATGCTTTTCTTTTCTTTTTCTAACCATGCACCCTTGACTGACACGATTAAACCCAGTCTCAAGGCCATGTCAACAATACTCGTTTTTGCCCTACTTTTGTGAACTAACCAGGGAAAGTAGAATTTAATGTTGCTTCAGCACCATGGACAGCTACAATTTTCAATTTTGCTTCCGGTAGATTGGAATCCCGCGACGGGATGACGTTGATGACCGGTCCACTTTGCTTGCACGGTTGTCGAGATCGTTTCTGTGTTATAGCTTCGTGTTTGATCATAAGACATAACATCTTCAGGGAAGACGTAAAAGTAATTGTACAATTATGACACTGAAGTACAAATCATAATATCGAATATTATCTTTAAAACAAACAGAAACTGAATTTCGCAATACTGCCTCACCTTCGCAAAGTGGCAGCATCTGCACGTTGCTCAATCATAGCGTTGCTGTGACTAAACGCCTGACATTTACCGTAGGCTTACATTGTAACCTAACAAAACAACTCCGTTGTAGTGTATTCCGGCTCTTTTTAGTGAGCCGGATCATTTGGCCTTAAAGAGACAGGAGCTAAAACGGAGCGTTTCAGACAGAGGGTTAATAGAGGTGCTGCAGATCCAGGCAGTTTGGAAAAAATGTATTGTTTATTGAACGTTAAAACGCGTATACCTATTCAAGTACAACTCCTAAATAAAGGTATGAACCTGAAAATTTGCATAATAGGGCCCCTTTAACATCAGCAAGGTCCAGCTAACATATCACCTTTTTTGTTACAACAAAGTAGCTTACATAATACATGATACATAAGGTAAAGTAGTCAACTATTGTAAAAGTTTAATGAATAAACTAAAAGTTGCATACTAGGGCAAAGCACAGCCAATGTGGATTACTGAGTCCTGCGGGGAGAAGCAGAGAACTGTGGACCGTTTTCTCCGCCTTCGTGAAGTGGACCACGTGAACAAAGGGTAGAAACATGATTGGTCATCAACCTTTGAACCTTGAAACCATGTGACTTTTGACTGGCCGTTATCTTTTTTTTTATCCTTTTACAAAGTAAATTATGAGACAAAGTCAGAGTATACCACTAACAATTTAAGCCTCCATGGAAACCACTTTTAAGTTTAGTGCTTAATACTTGTTCATATTTCCAACCTTATTACAGGAAAACAATACACACATTGATTAACGTAAGTCCTTATTGTTGCACGTTATTAATTGCAGATCATTTCATCATCAGCAACAACAGAGCAAACTGAAATCATGTTAACCACTATATCACCCTCTCCCCTCCATGGACCCATTAGTACCAGGACTATAAGACTGAAGTCAGTCTGTCTTTTACTTGTAGCTCTTTCATTCTTTAAAATAAATTAAAATGTAATTTCGTGAGCTTAGAGTTATAAGGTTCCATCTAAATTTAGGCTACTTAAGATGAATTGAGGATGATTTTTATTTTATAATTTACTGACCCCAAAAAATGAAAAAATAAAAACAACACAACACAGGCATTAAGAAACACCCAAATGTTCAAAATGTGCAAAAAACTCAATTTCGACAAAAATGCAGATGGAACCTTATAACTCTAAGCTCACAATTTCATAAAGTATTGATCAATTATAAATTGTTCACTATGTTGACCAGCTAATTATTTCCATCCACTTAGAGCTCATGATCACTGGCATAAGTGGTAAATATACATTCATCTTTAAGAATTACACATCTGTCTCCTCTCATCATTTTCATTTCACCAGTAAACACTACTAACAATCTTGGTCTATGTCAGACAGGTGGATCACTGCTGACAGTGTTTCTACAGAAACAGTCATTTCTATTATCTGTCTCTACTGTACAAAGAATAGAAAACTAGTTAATCATAAATCCATCTTCATTATCACTCAGATAAACATTCATATGAAATAAAGAAAAAATACATACTTTTTTTAAAACAGAAATGGAAGAAAAATAATGACAGGGAGTGAAACAAAGTGTCCAGCAGGATTCTGGATTCTGTACTAGAACTGCAGGGACATAACAGGGTCATGACATTTAACCTCCATCTTTGGTTCACACCAAATTCCTGTCTGGATGGTAGAGTGGCTCTACAACACACATCTAACTGACATCACTGTTAGTAAGACAGAGACACCTCTGATTGACAGATCTTTATATCAGGGTGTTTGGCATCACCATCTCTTCCAATAGAGAAGTATGGGTAGAGTTTCTCAGAGAAGGTGTCTTTATGAGTGTAGATGTGAGTCATGTCTTCAGGGTCGTAGAAGGACACCTCCCCCCTGTCATAGTGCAGCTGGACTCTGATCCTCTGGAGGCTCCTCTTCACAGTGACAGTCTGACCCAGCTCATTAGTGTTCTTACCACTCCTCTTACCTATAGCCCAGATTCCATGGTCAGGGGAGGCATGGCGCCTCCCCTTCCTGTCTACTGACTCTTTGGCCACTCCTATATTCCAGGCAGGACTGTCTCCCACCTCCACCTCCCAGCTGTGCTGTCCTGTGCTGAACCCCTCAGAACACAGGACAATGGGGTATTTAGTGTTCCTCTCTGGGTTGTCAGGGACCTTCTGCCATGGGTTTGCCCTTTTAACACTGGTCAGATCATCGGCCACAGAGAGACTTTCATCAGCTGTGTTTGGGTCCAGAATGACAGGAGTGAACTTGACCCTCTCCTTGATCTTCTCCCAGACTCTGAAGGTCAGGTTGCCCAGGTGTTTGGCTACATCTATCAGAGCTCCTGAGACCAGCTGTGGGTCAGGCAGAGTGCACTGGGCTCTGGAAGAATATTCAGGAGTGAGTGCGGCTGTGGATTCAGAATCACAGTGAAGAGAAAGACAGGAGACAGATCACTTACCTTTTCACTGTGGCCTTGTAGTTCTGGAGGGAGAGAAACACATGATGTCACTACATGGACAATGTAGACAAAACATTTACATTGTTATAAATGTTTGTGTGTATGGGTTAAAACTAATACCATTGACATGTAGTAATTGCCTACATAAACATAATAGTTCAAACGTTATTATTTCCAACAATTGTATCATTGTGTGTGTCTGGGGGGGGGGGGGATAGGGAGATTCAAAACCAGATAAAACAGGCATCATCTTCATTTGGTAGACTTAGAATGATCTTTCAAAACAAAAACCTCAACCTCCACACTAAAATATCTGTCTACTTGGCAGTTGTCATCACAACTCTCCTCTGCAGCTGAAAGATACGGGCCCTGCACAGTCGCCATCTAAGGATGCTAGAGGCCTTCCATATTAACTGCCTTCAAGCTGTGAGACATGGACCCTGCAGTTGCCATCTCAGGATGCTAGAGGCCTTCCATATATGTCTCAAATGCATCCTAAGGATAACCTGGTGTGACTGAGTGCCTCATAAAGACATATTCCGCAAGACCAACTGTGTCAGTATGGAGGCTTCGCTGGCTCAGACACGTCATCAGGATGCCAAAGCAACGATTACCACGTAAGGTGCTGTATGGCCAGCTACATCTCGGCAGCCGCTCGGCAATGGGCCAGAAAAGCAGTATAAAGACCAACTTAAGGCCGTCATGAAAAAGTGCGGCCTGAACCCGATCCAGCTGGAGGACACTGCCACTCAACGCTCCATCTGGTTGCAGCCCTGCTAACAAGGAGTGCACAAGCTGGAGGAGGATCGAGGTTAGAAAGCGGCTAAGAAGGCATGAAGACAGTACCACATCCACACCCCGAGTCAGCCTTTTCACCTGCTCTGTTTGTGGCAGACAGTAACACATCCACACCCCCAGTCAGTGTTTCACCTGCTCTGTTTGTGGCAGACAGTACCACATCCACACCCCGAGTCAGCCTTTTCACCTGCTCTGTTTGTGGCAGACAGTACCACATCCACACCCCCAGTTAGTGTTTCACCTGCTCTGTTTGTGGCAGACAGTACCACATCCACACCCCCATTTAGCGTTTTCACCTGCTCTGTTTGTGGCAGACAGTACCACATCCACACCCCCAGTCAGTGTTTCACCTGCTCTGTTTGTGGCAGACAGTCCCACATCCACACCCCCAGTCAGTGTTTCACCTGCTCTGTTTGTGGCAGACAGTACCACATCCACATCCCGAGTCAGCCTTTTCACCTGCTCTGTTTGTGGCAGACAGTGTGGATTGCGGATTGGGCTCTACAGCCACAAGAAGACTCACAAGTAGCAGGAGGCAGGATTGTCCTCGTCGGACACAATGTTCAATGTTTCTGCATCACAAGTCAAGTCAGTCTTTCTGTCTAAAAGACTTTCCACTTGAATGACCAATCAAACCTCTAGGGTGCAAAAGATGACTGCATTTGATTGGAGGATGCAACATGGATCCAACTTTCATATGGGTATAATGTATGTGTTTGATAGCAGGGGAACCTTTTGAAAAAACATTGATATAATGACATACAAACTAGAAAATAGTTTATTTTCTGATGGACTTTAATCCTCTGGAGGCTCCGCTTCACAATGACAGTCTGACCCAGCTCATTAGTGTACTTACCACTCCTCTGCACTATAAACCAGAATATCAGTCTAAGAACCTGTTAGTTTCATAGTTTTTCCACTCAGACAATTAAACCTTTTTGGTCTGGGAGTTTAATCAAACAGGGCAATCATCTCTCCACTCGAATGACCAATTATACCTCTAGGGGCCAGACGATGATTGAATTTGATTGGAGGAGGCTGGATGTCCCGCCTCTGAACAGCGGTCTTTGTTAGCCAGCTTTCAGACGTAGTTATTGTTCAGTCTGACCACAACAGTTACACTGTAAATTCAGCTGATAGTTCTGTGGTGTCAATGCAGAGGCTGAGGGTATACTAATCTATACAAAAGTGTTTGTGTGTGACGGTCTCTTTGTAGGTTAACACTGTGTTCCTGACCTGCAGGAATGAGATGTCTTCAGCTCCTAGCTCCTCTTCTATGACTCTGATTGTGTCTGTAAGTGTTGATATCTCTCTGCTCAGCCCCTCAATATTCTCCTTCATCATCTGACTCTTCTGTTCATCTTCCTCCTTCAGTGTAGCTATCTTGGCCTCCTCTTCCTCTTGTAGAAGCTGGTGAAGCTTCTTAAACTCCTCCTTAATCTGTTTCTCTGTGTGCTGGGTCTGGACCTGGAGACAATAGGAGGTTACTTCTGGGTGTCATTAAACCACAGTACAGTACAGAAAATAAATGTTCCTTATTCCAACTTTATAGCTTTGTAGATAAACCTTTCACAAAAAATATTGTTTTTGTTCTCCATAACAATTCCAGACAACTTCACGATAGTAATGATGTACTTAAGAGAAACTATTGTAACTGAATACCATACATGAATGGCTCTCGGACTATCTTCCATTTATATTACAAAACCATTCAATTATTCTGTTTTACCTTGATATGTTCTGCTGTTTCATCATAGTTTAGTTTAACTTCATTAAGGACCTTTAGCTTCTCCTGTAAGGGCTTCAGTGCAGTCTTGACATTCTCCTGTTAAATAAACACAGCATTGCTCTTATCAGTATGTCAAAGAAAAAGGAGAAGAAAGTGGGGCACGTAAAGTTGAAATGGCAGGTACTCATTTCTGTACATTTCATTGAAAATATGTTTTTAAAATATCAAGCAGGCCACTGTTTATTTTTTCATTTTCATTATTTAAAATGATTTGGTTATTCTCTGTAAAAAAAAAATCTTGCTGTTGTACCTTGTGATCCTGTGCTGCTTCGTCTATGGGGCATAAGGTGTGGTCTTTATGTTTTCTGGAGGTCTGACAGACAAAACACACGGGCTCTTTATCATCCAGACAGAAGAGCTTGAGTTTCTCATTGTGAAGACTACAGAGGGCCTCAGACCCTGATGAAGCTATCTGGATTCTGTCCTTTAAGAAGGCTTCACAAAGATTTTTTAACACCAGATTACAAGCTGGTTCAAACATTGAGGTTGTCCTACAAACTGGACACTGTTTTTCTACATTCTTCTTCCAGTATTCCTGCAGACAGGCTTTACAGAAGCTGTGGCTACACGACAGCACCACAGGATCTTTGAAGATGTCACAGCACACAGGACAAGCGAAATCATCCCCGTGGAGAGAAAAGCTGGAAGCCATTTTGTCGGCAAGGCAGTAACACTTCACCCCAAAGCACCAGCAAAGCTACAAGTAAATATATATTTTTTTTTTTTTACAAAACAAAGAATCCCTCAACTTAAAAACTTAACTTGAAATAAATGTGTATGATCTTCTAAAGGTTATGTTATTCAGAGTTGATCAGAAGTGATCCGTCTGTTGTCTCTCTCACCCTATAATGGTGACACCGATCTCTTGAACATACTTTCAATTTCACTTACAGTGAATGCTTATTTACTGTACATGAGGTAACATGCATTTGTAATAAATTAATGGCACCAGTAGATGGCGCCTTTGTTCTTTCGATCGTAATAACATGTGGTAACCCTGTCCATGTGATCTTTAAACCGGCATTCAACCATCTTTTTCTGTTATTTGATGTTGATACAAATGGGACTTGGGATTAAAAGTCCTTGTTTTCTGGAGTCAAAATAAAATACCATGGCTGTCTTTATGCTACAATATGAACATAAAAGCTCCGTGGAAACCACATTTGATTTGATGACTTACTCATTAAAAAAAATTACAAGATGTCAAGAGACCCATATATTTATTGTAAGTCCTTACGCTTCATGTTCAGGGGCGCCGCCAGGCATTTGGGGCCCCACCACCCTAGGCCACGCCAACTGCGCATTTGCTGTAACCACACCTCCAGAACCCAATGGATCCATTAAAAGCTTTAAATAACAACCTTTGCAAGCTTGCAACTCTCTTGAAGTCAAGGGCTCCAGACTAACATTTTAAGTTTTTCAGTTAGTGGCAGTAAGCTGGTGACAGCTTTTTTTTTTTTTTTTTTTAAATGAATTCAATGGAAAAATCGTAATCTTAAAACGGTAATAAGGTGCAACAATGAATACTATATCACACGAGAGACAGAGAAAGAAATGCTGCCAGTGGGAATTTCAAATGAGGACAATAGATAATCAAACTAAATTGGCAAACTGTTTGACCAAACAATGACTTTACGATTTTAATAATGATCATAACAAAACAAAAAATCAAGTGGCAGCACTGCAACCAATATTTTTTTAGTGGCAGTGGATAGATTTTTGGTGGCAGTCTGGAGCCCTGTAGTCCAATACTTACTGTACATTATTTACTGGCTGTGAGCTGTGAAAATAAAACACTGTGCAAACATGCATGCAACATTCTGCATACAGTGGAATTCACTATTGATGCAAGACTGAAACCCTCTATAAGAAATATGCTAAAAGATATCTTATACAGTATAAATGCCATTTTAATGGTAACATTCTCGTATTGACAATTCTCTTAACATTAATGAATTTCCTAAAATGAATATAACTTGAATATACATTAACAAGAATCCATACATCCATCCATTAGCTCTACCGGGGGGGGGGGGGGGGCTGGAGCTTATCCCAGCTGACACGGGGCAAGTGGCAGGGTACACCCTGGACAGGTTGCCAGTCAATCACTGGGCTGATACATAGGGACAGACAACCAACCACTCACACTCACATTCACACCATTAACAAGAATTTTGACAAATATTACCTGCAGTTGCATATCATCACTACTAAACCACCAATAAACAACCATATTTCAGTCTGAATCAAAGCCATTGAGACATACCTTGGCCATATGACTTAAACAAATTATTATAACGTTGGCTGTCATTTCTACAGACTGAGTCACTCAATGCTTCAAACTGTCCAGTATCCAATGCAGACTTATAGGCGGTTTTAGTTTTTGTTTAGTTTTGGATTCTTATTATTGAATATATATATATATACACATACACACACACACACACACACACACGTGTATATATATATATATACACGTATATACAGTGCATCCGGAAAGTATTCACAGCGCTTCACTTTTTCCACATTTTGTTATGTTATGGCCTTATTCCAAAATTGGTTAAATTCATTTTTTTCCTCAAAATTCTTCACACAATACACCATAATGACAACGTGAAAAACAATATTTTTTTTTTTTTTTTGCACATTTATCAAAAATAAATAACTAAGAAATCACATGTACATAAGTATTCACAGCCTTTGCCATGAAGCTCAAAATTGAGCTCAGGTGCATCCTGTTTCCACTGTTGATCCTTGAGATGTTTCTACAGCTTAATTTGAGTCCACCTGTGGTACATTCAGTTGATTGGACATGATTTGGAAAGGCACACACCTGTCTATATAAGGTCCCACAGTTGACAGTGCATGTCAGAGCACAAACAAAGCATGAAGTCAAAGGAATTGTCTGTAGACCCCCGAGACAGGATTGTCTCGAGGCACAAATCTGGGGAAGGGTACAGAAAAATTTCTGCTGCTTCGAAGGTCCCAATGAGCAGTGGCCTCCATCATCCGTAAATGGAAGAAGTTTGGAACCACCAGACTGTGGTTCTCTGCTGTTCTTCTCTAAAAACATATGATAGAGCTGCAGTTTATTTTATTTAAAATATAACAGAAGCCTTTTTGTACTTGATTTCAAATTTTGTGTGTGTGTGTGTGTGTGTGTGTGTGTGTGTGAGAGAGAGAGAGAAAGTCCAATGTCTTCAGGCAATGCAGCGGTTCTAGTCATCACTTCATCAGCTGATTAGAAACAAAACAAGATCCTTATTGTTGTTCAAAACTTCCTCATTGCTGATAACCTTCTTCAAATTAAATCAAACTTTATTTATATAGTGCTTAGCCTAACACTTAAAAATAAGTGCATAACAAACATGACCATATAGCACAATATAATAAATGCACACATAACTCCCGTCATTAGATAAGACATATGGTCAAACAACAAATCACATCAGCAAAGGACAAACTTACAAACACACACACAAATATACACATAAACTCACGGATACACACAAAAACAAACACAAGCTCACAAAAAAGTAATACACAAAAAAGGTGTTAGAAGCAGGGTGTAACCATTGAAAATAAGATTAGAAAAAGATTATTATAAATAAGAAAAATTTGAGATTTGAGATTCTAGCATCCCTTTCCAACCTTAAACTCTCCCATGGAGGGAGGAGGGAAATATATTTGTTTATTGCTCCCAAAGGTTAAAAGAAAAGTAAAAAAAAAAAAAGGTTTTTAAAAAAAATCGGTGAGCGCTACCACATATCTTTGGATGTTATTTTCTGAGATATTTGCATTTAGTTCTAGCACCATAAAGAGTTTTTTTATTGGAAAGGCGCGTCCAACTCCTCCGTTCCAATATTTACAGAAAAGTACGACTGTAGCTAATCGTTTACAGTGCTTCTCGTGTTCAACTATCAGTTGTAACAGCAATTTGAGTTTTGTACCGTCATCAGTTTTTACTGGCAGTCAGGAAGTAGGATAGAGGGAAGTGAGGGGGAGTCGAACACTGTCATACTTTAACTCTAGTCTGGAGACACACACACACACACACACACGTCCTTATTATACATTTGAATTGAGGACAGGAATGTGGTTTTACTATCTATGAAATGTTTTTTTAACAAAATTAAATCTAACCCCTTTACTTTAACCGTTACACAACCATAATGTGTAGGATCTATAACCATTGTGTAATAGACTTTTTAAAACAACTGTTTGCTTTCTAGAAAGTGAGGAGCAGTCATTTGGTTTGCACTTAAATAGAAAAATGCCCTTTTCGGTCCTTACTAATGCAATAGTACATGCGTGTGCGCGCGCACACACACACACACACACACACATTGAATCTGTAAAAAAAAAAATCTGATTCATCCACTTTCTCTGCTTTCCCTGTTTTTGGCTGTGTTCCCAAACTTTTGATACCAGAGCCCTTTTCAACTTCCTTACTTTTCCTTCTCCCTACTCTGGGTATTGTCTCTCTTTTTTGTCCAGATCAGTCTGAAGCCAATGAACACAGGCACTGCTGCTGGTGAGTCTAAGAGTCTTTAACAGAGTTCAAGATGAGGTTAGAGAAAAGTGTGTATGTTTATCAACAAGACCACCTCTTTGTCAATCTCACCCAAATGGTCATCTGACTTTCTGTGTGTCTGGGTGAGAACAAAATGCACTGTGACGGTCTACCATATCACACACTGGTAACACACACACACACACACACGCAAACACAAGTATCCACATAAGGGATCCAAGAACACACATAGATAGCTGTGAGCACCAACACACATGAAATTAATACATAACTGACCACACGTACACTTTTACAAACACCAGCAATTAAACACAGGCAACGCACAGGCAATTAACCTCAAGAAATAATAATAAACAAAACACACAACATATCATACCAAATATTATTTATTTACAAAAATGATCAAACTGTTGCATATACGAAGCGAACATGGTTTTCATGTGTCATAATGACAGCACAGACACGTCGTCTCTCAGGACAATCTTAAGCCTAGCTTACTCTGCATCCAACCCACCTAGCGTAGCCTAGAATATTTTGCATACAACAACCTAGCATGGTAAAACAAAAAGATTGTACTTTAGTGAAGTGCTGATATATGTAACTCACACATATCTAAACTAAACAAAGTCGCTCAGGAACCCAACAGTGAAACAGGCCCAATACATGACAGGCGCCTTGTGTTCATCTCCTTTCAATAGAACAAAACCAACACATCTCATCTTATTACATCACTTCCTCTATGCCCCACTGTAGTTTTCTTTTAAACACCTTCACCACCTTCACCAACTCCTCTCTTCCTCCACTATGTTTAAAAACTACCATAACTACCTGGTCCTTTCAACTACATCCCTCTCAACTCCTGCGGAGGTTCTTACCTACGAAGATGACCTGGCTGTGACCTGTAACTATTCAAACACTCTGACAACATTCATTGACCTCTGCAGGTTTTTTTCTCCCCCTCACATAGCCTACGTACAATGTATGCATTTTCCTATCCACACTCACACAGCAGTAATATGAAATAATGATTTTATTTCAATAGGTGACTGTGTATAAAGGCACTGTGGCGTTCTAAGGCACAGAATGTGTACTTCAAATATTCTACAGATACTCTATGTAGGCCAAGTGGTGACGTCGCCCTCGGGGGTTCGTGCTCTTTTCATTTATCTCAACATTCTAATACTTCAGGGAGTCATGGTAACAAAAATAACAGGTGGGCCTTGTGGTTAGAATCCATGACCCTTTGACCTCCTCACAAACAGAAAGGCACACACACACGCACAGACAAACAGGCAGAGTAGTATGTCTACACTTCAGCCAGAGACAATGTGTTATCATGAGGAAGGAGTCAACATTCACTACATTCATACCTTCATCTACAGCAGCCAGACAAACCGAACGACCGACACAAACAGGTAAACCGACGGACATATACAGACATGCAGGAAAGACAGTCGAACAGACCACAATATTATGAGAAATATTTTTTAGATCAAATGAAGTTGAAACCAGTCTATCCTGTGCGCAATGTTACTAAACTTTCCAACAATTCTCATTCTCAAGCAGACACTGATGTAACACATGACACAGCAAACGACATCCCTCATCCTGCCGTATGACAAATAGGCCAACCCTAGGGAATACAGTACGTCCATATATATATATTTCCCATAGATCTAAAGGCAGATGTCACATTTAAAACAAATAGTGTGAACAGCCAAACAAAAAAATCGGACCCGAGCATAAATCCGAATTGAGCAGTAAGGCCTGCGGTGTGACCGTGATCTTTTCCTCGTGCCATCTTGATACAAAATTAGAACCAACTGGGCCTGCTCAGCATTTCTATACATGCCACAGAACATGATTGGATGTTAATTGCTTAATTGTACCATGCAGTGCACCTGTGTGGAAGCATCTACATTCGTTATGTTTCTCCATTCGTTTATTCAGGTTTTTCCTTTAATTTGTCAACGGTCTGTACCCCTTATCCTGCCGTATAAATAGGCTAACCAAAGGGAACACAGTACGTCCACATAGATATACATATGTGTTTATACTTCATGTTGATCCACATGAGCAGTGGTGCTTTCTCATGATTAGATGAAGGAGTCAACATCCAGCATCAGTGCTCGTCTTCGAACCCCACGTCCAGACAAAGGCAATAATGATTACATCATGTACAATAGGTATTAGATAAAACCCGGATTATGTAAAGAGTTTATAAAACAAGCCAGTTTTTTACAAGACAAGGCTTTAGTTACAAGCTATCTTAGACTAGGGTTTTTAGACCAAGGTGAGATGAGGCTGACATCACAGGTCAATACCGTCAGAGCCTAATCCTCTGTAATCCAGAGATGATAACGATCAATAAATCCTCAGGTAGACTATAAGCAGGTGTAGACCGAGTGGTAAATTGAAACGTCAAATCAAAAGCATTGCTCTGAGCTAAAAGTATAACGTTGCCTTGACGTTGTGAAAAGAATGTCTGGAGCCAGTCTAGGATCGGACCAAGCCAATACCGAGTAGGGTTCACCAAATCCAGGACCGAACCGAACCGTTTTGGACTAGTAACCATCAGGCCACACAGCAGTACCTCCTCCACCAGGACTTGGACAAGTTCTTCATCTTTTCCGGCCTCCTTCCGCGTTGTAATTTATTTTTCATTTTGTTCCGCTGGGGTTTCTGGGAACTGTAGTTCTGTAAGCTCGCCAAGATGGCCGCGTCAAACACTTCTTTTAGGTTCTTCTGGGTCAGGGAGGAACACTCCATGTAGCAGAGCGCGCCGATCTCCTCCGCACACGCCTCAGCCTCACGCGGGTCCACGGGCCTCTCACGGTACCGGGAGAGCTCGATCAGAACCTGACGGAACCACGCAGAGTAAGTTTAACTGAATCACCACGACAAGGCCAACAACACGTCTTCCACTTTTATTTTGAATTATATTTTATTTTGTAAATTGTTGTACACCAGGTTTACTTTTGAGGCAAACCTACACTAAAAGCACATTCACTTACTGTATCTGTAAAGTGCTCTAGATAGAAAATGTCAACCAAATCGGGCATATTATGACGAAAGAAAACTAGATAGGGATAAAAATAGACATTCAGTTCAGTTGACCCTTGAGTGGTGACCTAGTTGTCTGTGGATATATTCCTGTTTTTATCATAAGTTAAAAGAGTGTTGGCTACCAACACGCACGCACGCACGCACGCACGCACGCGCTAACACAGTCGTACCTTGACGTCCTCTCTGAGGTCCGACTGGGTGCCGACCAGCAGCAGAGGAACTCCTGGACTATGGTTCTGGATCTCCGGAACCCACTTCTCTGCAACGTTCTGGAAGGAGGAGGGGCTTACCACGCTGAAGCACAACAGGAAGATGTCAGCGTTGTTGTAGCACAGGGGGCGGAGCTTATCAAACTCATCCTGGAGGGCGAGACAGAGAGCGAGAGAGAGAAATAGAGAGAAAAAGAAGCAGAGAGTGATACAGAAAGGAAGAGGAAGAGAGAGAGAGAGAGAGAGAGAGAGCGAGAGAGAGAGAGAGAGAAACCGACCAAGGAAAGATAGATACGATAAACGAAAAAGAGAGAGGAGGAAGAGCTGAATGAGATAAAGTTACCTTATGCATTGAAACTAAAACCGTGTGATCAATGAGGATCGGCTCTCTAAATGATTAAAAGAACACTACACATAATTTTCTCCTTCTCTCTACGTAGGGAAGCTATAACGTTAAACAATTTGTTAATCTAATTGTAAATAATATCATATGTTTTTAGGTTTGTTAAACGTTATCTTACTACAAACTTACAAATCAGCTTTGGCTCTTGCGCAATCCATAATTAACAGGATCTCACCTGCATTCATTCCTATAAACTCATCTTTTGTTTGCTTTTTTGGAGCATGCACGTTGGCGTTCTATTTGAGTGTGAGTTTCCATAGGACCCTTTTAGTTTACACTTTCACTTTGTGTTGTGATTTAAGCAGCACATTCCCTCTTCAACTCTATCGTCTCTATCATCACATGATGTTGTGATCCTCCCTGCCCATTATCTTCCATCCAGAGGAAGCAGATTATAAAACACTTCCTGATCTGAAGACCAGGAAAACCCATGCTCTCCTCTCCTCTGCTCCTCTCCCCCACTCAACCCTCCCCTCATCCCCCCTCCTCCTCTCCTCTCCTCTCCTCTCCTCTCCTCTCCTCCTCTCCTCTCCTCTCCTAGTTGTTGGTGGTCACCTGTCCGGCGGTGTCACACAGCTGTAGTTTCACAGGCTTGCCGTCCACTGTCACCGATGCTGCAAGAACCAAAGAAGAAGAAAAAAGTAGGAAAACGATAAGCAACCTGTTGTCTTAAAGCTTGCACGCACGCACGCACGCACGCACGCACGCACAGAGTTCACCTGAAAAGTTGCCACATGCGGTAGGCACGCATTCCGTGGGGTAGCCGGTCAATGTCTAGCTGACTACTAGCACGCCCACACACTCACACTCACAGTCACACTCACACTCACACAGAGAGAGTTCACCTGAAAAGTTGTCGAAGGCGGTAGGCACGTATTCTGTGGGGTATCCGTTGGTGGTGTAGCTGACTACCAGGCTGGTCTTGCCCACTGCACCGTCTCCCACCAGGACACACTTCACCCGGCACTCCCCTCCTCCTCCGAGACCCCAGGAGCACCGTCGCACCTTGCCACACCCCGATCCGCGGTGCCGCGCCCTCCGGGGCGGGACGGGCGGAGCGCACGGTGCCGACACCTCCATGTCTTTGAACCGCCCGTCCCCCTGAGGAGGCATCACCAATCGGCTGCACAAGAGTTGGAAAACAGAGTAATTAATAATAATACTAATCGATGGCATTTAACATAGTGCTTCTCTTTACACCCAAAGCGCTTTACGGAGGGGGGGGGGGGGACACGACGACTTACAGTTTGAATCTCCAATGTGTAGCACCAATTAAGACATTGTGTGACATCAGTTTAGCATGTTCATGTTATTAAAGGAGGTGCATAAACTGTTTGGTATCATTACCATCATACAAGTATGAAAGCATATCTTTTTTTGGGACAATGGTTGGATTTGGCACTTTGTAGGCCTCTGAGTCTGTGGTTTAATTCTGGCAGCTCTGTGAGCAAACAGCCCATTTAGTCAGGTAGCAGTGAAACTGCAGGACTCAGAAAGAAACGCACAATCCGATATAAATCAGAGGCTGATAAGGCGAGCCTTCTGTCAACCAAATGGGAAACATATCCACACTGAAGAAAGAAGCACTCAGGTTGGAGCCAAATATAAATACCATTAATAGTATAGTAGTAAAAGTATGTTATTGTTGCTGACTGATATTGGATGCCAGAGAATACAAATTTACGAGAAAGGATATTCATATGGTTAGTAGTTTTAGAAGCCCCAATATGGCTGGCGTTTAAAACGGCACCGGTCAGGTAAACTACACAAACACAAGGCTACTCATTTAACGTCCATGGTATCGTCTTTCTATTATTGATAGCTTAACCAATTATTAAACATATTGCATCATCTTTGTCTAAATGAAGTAGCCTATATTAAATGATTTGATTAGGCCAACAGATAAACTTTTTAACTTGCAGGGCCAACGTTGATCTCAAACAGCGGAAATAAGTTCCCCTAAATCCTTTAACTCACCCTTTCAAAGTTTCAATCCGAGTTTCTCCGGCCTTTTAATTTCCCGTCATTTTATCATCAACAGGAGTTCCCCGAAAACAGTTTGAGAGAATGTTTACTATGCTGTCTCTTTGTTCCATCGCTGGAACCTACATCCAAAATCTGTATAGACATAACCAGTCCAGTGGAGTTGTTTGCATGGAGATAAATCTCGAAGCGATCGCTGTACTTTTCCGTTTACGCGCATATCAGTTTTCACTTTCCTGTTGCTCTTTTCTCCAAAGACAGTCAGCCAAGGGACCCCATTTCCCTCCCCGCGCCCACCCTCTTCCTGGGCAAAATGACATCACCGCACGTCACTGTGTCGGTGTAAAAAAAAAAAATGGATTCACAAATCAAATCCAATGTTAGCCCTGTGAAGAAAATATATAAGCTACACTTGTGCTTTTGTTATGTATTGGGGGGGAAAACGCTATGTATTAAAACAAGATTCTGTCCATTAGTTAAGACTTGCTAGGCCTACATTAATATTATTTTGTAAGCTGTCGGACTTGCTTATGGTATTGTGTTGAACTGTGTCAGTGAACAGTGAATATATTAATTCGTCGTTTGTCCCTCATCTTTGATATTTTTTCTTTTTATATCATAGTAAACCTATAGGTCTACTCAAGAGGACTGTCTGTGCAACATAGGCCTATCTAACCTTCCATTCGGTGTTGAGGAGGAAAGGAAAGGACTCCCGCTAGTCAACTGCTCCACTGCTGTTCAGAGTGAACGAGTAGAACGATAATTTGCCATTGCGCCAAAAATCAGAGCGGGAAAATTTTAATTCGATCACAAAAGTGTTGTCCGAGAGTAACAATAAGGGTCTAAAACCTATATTTTTAATCTATTAAAATAAATATTTCTGTAAATTAAAGCAAATCCACACCACCCTTTAGAAGAAAAAAAACATAGCCCTACAAAAAACATGGTTTAGCCAAAGTTTCAATACAATCAAGAATCAATCATCAAAGCATTTGAGGTTTTGAAGAAAATATAGGAGTTGCTCATGGGAGTCAAAACAAATGGGGGAACTCTTATTTTCTTATCTTATTATAATATTGTTTTGAAGTGAGGTGCAGGGCATGTGGCAGTATAGCTGTGGCTCAAATTGTGTTTGCTCTGATCCATGTGCAAAACACACAGGACTTCCTACTAATTATAGCATGCTGCATACACATTTAAACTGAACACAAAACAGTTTTCTTGAATTATTAGCAAAAAAAAAATGATTTGGATGTTGTTACTAAACCGTTTGACACTGTTACAATTGCCCCCAACAACACCACCCATGACAAGCTACCCTGCTAGCTAGAAACAACGCTTGCTAATATCCCACAAAGAAATCAAAATGTTAAACACAATGGTCATCAAAACTAGAGATTTAAATGCATAGGCCTATTCGTTAAAGTTTAAGACAATATGAGGAAAATACTGCAGATTAAAAAAAATTACTTTCACACCTCAAAAGTAGCTTTGTAAGAAAAACTTTGACAGGTATGAGTTATCAGTTTCTCCTTTGGCAGGCTGAGAGGGATCACTACAGAGCATGTGCATAATATGTTTTATGGTTCTGTCTCCTTTCTGATTGGTGCAATTTGAGATGTTACAATTGCCCATGGTCTCCCCTATTACCTAAAGGTTTGTACTGTATCGGTTAAACAACATCCCTAGTTGTAAGCTAGTGAAATAGGAGGTGTTACACACTGCCCCCATGGGGCACAAAAATCCCAATTCAGTTAGGGACATGTTAGAGCCATGCATAGCAACAATAAAATCTAAATAAACTGTGACTCACATTTTAGGCCGTTACAATTAGGCCGTTCCTTACATTGCCTAAGCCCCACCCCTAACCTGCCTTACCTGTCAGACTACCTGCCACGCACCTGTCAGAACGTGTGTTGTTCCCCCATTAGACTTAAAGGGGTCAGACTGAGCCAAGTGAAGTTGCAGACTGTTGAGTTTCGTTGCGTGTATGAAAAAATGGCTTCCAACTTGTCTCTCCCAGAGGAGGATCTTTCCTGTCCTGTGTGCTGTGACATCTATAGAGACCCTGTGGTCTTGCTTTGTAGCCACAGCTTCTGTAAAGCCTGTCTGCAGGAATACTGGAAAAGGAAAAGAGAAAAACCGTGTCCCGTTTGTAGAAGAAGATCCTTAACGTTTGAGCCTCCATGTAACTTGGTTTTGAAGAGGTTGTGCGAAGGATTTTTAGAGGGGAAGAGACAGACAACTTCAGCAGGCAATCCCGATGGGTTTTGTAGTCTTCACACTGAGAAACTCAAACTTTTCTGTCTGATCGATCAGCAGCCAGTGTGTGTTGTGTGCCAGACATCCATGAGACATAAAGAACACACCTTCTGCCCCACAGAAGAAGCTGCCCAGGATCATAAGGTATCGCAGCAAAAATAATCCCAACAAGATATTGTTCATATTTGACATTGGGGTAACTATGGTACACGTCTGATGATACTTATGCTAAGAATATTAACCTTATTTAATATTGGTTTCCTTAACACATGGGTGGAGACATGCACAGATACAAAGTGCACACTGCTTCGTCAAACTAAAACGTTTTTGTATTGTAGGTGGAACTACAGATTCAACTGAAGTTGTTAAAGGAGAAACGAAAGGTCTTTGATAAAGTTAAACTTACTTTGGGTCAAATGGCAGAGCATATCAAGGTAACAGAATTCTTACATAAACTGTAAAGAGATGTTTAGCCTTTTCCCCTCCAACAGTAGAATAGAGAAAACACAACTTTTAAGGACAGAGACTAATTATTTGTAGTTCACAGAGTAGCTTATTTACGCAGTATTCACAACAAATCTCTTCCACTAATTGTATTAAAATTAGAATGTATCATTGTAATACAAAGTTTTAGTGCTGCAAAAAATTTACTTTAATTCTGTGTATTCAGGGATGGGTGGTAAACATATAATATTCATATTTCAAGGTCCAGACAAAGAACACAGAGAAGCAGATTAAAGAGGAGTTAAAAAAGCTCCGCCAGTTTTTACAGGAGGAAGAGGATGCAAGGATAGCTGCAGTGAAGGAAGAGGGACAACGAAAAAGTCAAAAGATCACAAGGAAGATTGAGGGGTTGAGCAGAGACATATCAACACTTTCAGACACAATTCGAGTCATTAAAAAGGAGCTGAGAGCTGAAGACATCTCATTCCTGCAGGTCAGGAACACTATTTACCCTAAGGCACACACACACACACACACACACACACACACACACACACACACACACACACACACACACACACACACACACACACACACACACACACACACACACACAAAGTTTTTGTATTACAATTTTGTTACATTCGTTTACAATTTGCAACTTGTGTTTTTTCTACTGTGGATTTCGGTTTATCTTTTCAGAACTACAAGGCCACAGTGGAAAGGTAAGGATCTGTTGCCACTCTCTCTCTCTCTCTCTCTCTCTCTCATCAGTGCTTCTGAAACCAAGGTCACATGCAGCACTGACTCCTGAATGTTCTTCCAGAGCCCAGTGCACTCTGCCCGACCCACAGCTGGTCTCAGGAGCTCTGATAGACGTGGCCAAACACCTGGGCAACCTGACCTTCAGAGTCTGGGAGAAGATGAAGGAGAGGGTCAAGTTCACGCCTGTCATTCTGGACCCAAACACAGCTGATGAAATTCTGTCTCTGTCTAGTGATCTGACCAGTGGGAAATACACAGACTCAGAGCTGGCCTTACCTGACAACCCAGAGAGGAACACCAGGTACTCCACTGTTCTGGGTTCTGAGGGGTTCAGCTCAGGACAGCACAGCTGGGAGGTGGAGGTGGGAGACCACCCTGCCTGGAATATAGGAGTGGCCAAAGAGTCCATAGACAGGAAGGGGAAGTCAAGCGCACTGCCACAAAATGGAATATGGGCTTTGGTTCTTAAAAATGGAGCATATACAGATCCAGTGGCAAACTTACTTAATGTGAAGAGGAGCCCCCAGAGGATCAGAGTCCAGTTGGACTATGACAGGGGGATGCTCTCTTTCTATGACCCTGACTATGAGACTAACATCTACACTCATAAAGACACCTTCATGGAGAAAGTCTTCCCATACTTTAACATTGAAAAGGCTGGTAATGCGAAACACAATAATATAAAGATCTGCCAATCAGATGTGTCACTGTCTTACTAACAGACAGTTAGGGCCCAGGTGTAAGTGCAGTTCAGTTTTTTTATTATTATTATTGTTATAGATAATGATTGCTCTCGATGTGTTGTTGCTGACAACCCCTTCCAAATACTAACAGAGGAAGTGTTTGGAGTTTATTGTCAAATCAGTTTCCAATGAATTTTATAGTTAATATTACCCTCAGTTTCTTGTATCTTTTCACTATAATCCACTGTTGGTGATTCAAGAATAAAAACCGATACAAAAACATATTATTCTAATATTATATTATGTACGGTCTACCTGAATATTGTGGGGAAAAACGTGTGTAACCCAATTCATGTACCGTGTGAGTGAATGGGAACCGAACAGACTGTAGCCCGTAGCCTACCCTAAATTCATCCCAGGAACCTTTGCTGAAATGTATTTAGCCACTCCGGACATTTTTAGGGTTAGGATTGGGCAGCTCACGTTGAGGTGCGAAGAATGACAGCTAACGAAGTAAGCTTGTCATACAGGTGTAAAACGTTGTCTGAAATGGCTACCCAGAAAAACCACAAGACCGCAAAAGAAGAGGTGTCTCTTGGCTTTCTGGAGGACGCGGAGCCTTGGCAACTCCAGAGTGCGCAGTTCCCCAGTAAAGTTGGAGGGAGGCCGGCGTGGTTGAGCCTCCGGGACCTGCCTGGTCTGCCGGTGCTCGAGTGTGAGATATGCCGCCTTCCAATGGCCTTTCTTCTGCAGGTGTACGCCCCAATCCCCGGCATGGATCGATGCTTTCATCGAACGCTGTTTGTGTTCTGCTGCAAGACAGCTAGCTGCTATAGCCACAACGACAGCCGCTGTGTGAAAGGTACAGATATTAATAAATATAATAAATATAAAATATCAATTTACTTCTTATATATGAATGAATGAATGAATCTATTTTTGTGTCTTACCAAATTTGACCCACCCCTCATGGGGTTACAAGTTACAGTTTTTATATAAACATAACTTTTCCAGTTCCATTTAAACAAACTTATACAATCATCAGTGCATGCTTTCTAAGCTTCCATGCTTTCTCCAAATAATCAGCAAATGAAATTTTTTTATTTTCACAAATTTTTTTAAATACTGTGGTCATCCAACAGAAAATAATTAAATTCCTCAGGGTTCCTGTTATCAAATAAAGCAAATCTTGGAACATGATACATAGGACAGTAAAGAACAAAATTAATTTAATTTTCAACTTCATGTAAATCACAGAGGGAGCAGAGTCTATTTTGCTCTTCAGTACCAACAAAACGACCTGTTTCCAAATATAGAGGTAACACTCCCATTCTCAACTGAGCACACAAGAACCTTTTCCCTTTAGATAAATAGAATTTGACGTAATTCTCCGTTTTATGTTCACTTTTTAATAGTCAGTACGTTCTGAGTTTTGGTTTGTGCCAAATCTCACATGACCATTTATTTTTATACTCTAGATAAGCAGCTTCTTTGATCAGTCCGATATTTACACGTTGTTATAAAATATACTTTCCTTCACAGCCAGCTTTTAAAAATAAATTGAACATACTTTGACCACGGGCTATACGTTTGCATGTCCCAATAAAATAACTTTTTACACAATCTATCTTCAGCCATACTCACAAGTCTGTTCCATGATCTGCACACACAAACAGCCCAACGTATCGTACAGGGTTCCCATCCCATGTCTCCTTCCATAGCTAATATCAGCGTAAATTTATTAACACAGAGAAAATGTCTAATTGCTCGGTATTGTATCTGGTCACATGATTTACATACTTTATAACCCCAGACACCTGCAACATAATCCAATATAGGGCACACACATGTCTGAAACAAGTTGGTATAGGTACGGAAACTCATATCTTTTAGCTCTTTTGTCTTACTTATTACTCCTCCTATTGCCCGACCGGCAGATTCAGAGAGTATTGTAGTGCCATGGGCAAAGTTCATATGCTCATTTAGGTGAAAACCAAGATATTTATAATAACCTACACAACCCAGAGATGTATCTCCAAAATAAAACGGGAATATACTTTGTGGCGGCGAGCGAGTTCTAAAGTGCATTATCTGGGATTTATTGTCATTAATAGAAACCTGCCATTTTAAACACAAGTTATAGGCAGTAGAAAGCATCTTTTGAAGGTTTTCCTGTCTCAGCAAAAAGTACCAGGTCGTCAGCATACAGAAGAACACTCACAATTTCATATAGGGAAGGTTGAATTTAATTACCATAGAAGATTTTTAAAAACTATTCATAACATCACACACAAACAGTATTGGTTTGGAAGAACTGACGGACGCCAATAATCTTTTTTATTGATTTTATTTTTGGTTAGATGCTAATGTCCAGCATTTGTTAACAGTGTTCAGGAGCCAGCTGGCCCGTAAGAACGACTTCTACCTGTACGACCCGCCTCCGGAGGAGCCTCCCAGCGGTCCAGACCCAGACCCCTGTGTTCTACCTGGTTCTGGGTTGAAACTGTGCCGTGTGTGTGGATGCCCCGGTTCTAAAGCTTGCTCGCGTTGCCACAATGTCTCCTACTGCAGCAAACACCACCAAACCATCGACTGGAAACACAGGCACAAAAAGGAGTGCTGCAGCCAAGGTGTGTGAGTGTGTGTGAGTGTGTGTGAGTGTGAGTGTGAGTGTGAGTGTGTGTGTGTGTGTGTGTGTGTGTGAGTGTGAGTGTGAGTGTGTGAGAGTGTGAGAGTGTGTGAGTGTGTGAGCGGGCACATGTAGTATAACTACTCAGATGTAACCTACTCCTGTGCTGCCATGTAGTGTAACTAATCGGATCCCATGTAGTCATACGTGTGTAACTAATTCCAATCTACTCCTGTGTGGTCATATGTAGTGTAATTAATGCCATATTTATTCCTGTGTTGTCATATATGTAGTGTAACTTATTCCAACCTACTCATGTATTGTCATTTGTAGAGTAACTAATCAGATGTACTCCTGTGCGGTTTTATATAGTGTAACTAAATTCAATCTACTCCCCTTTGTTGCTTCAGAGCCCTGCAGCATGACAGCATCTCCCTTCCTTTTCCCTGAGGCTGAACTGGTCACAGAGCCTGAAGAGGAGGATGGAGAAAAGGAAGAGGAGAGGAAAGAAGAGAAAGAAGAGAACACACAGAAAAGTGTAGATAATCATTCTTTAGCTGAATGTACAGGTAAAACCTCTTGACTTTGTTACACTTGAACAGCATGAACGCAGACTACAGTGAAAACATCTTGTTGCTTATAAAATCACAGTTTCATAATCGGAGCTGCTTGGTGCTAGTGTAAATTAAGTTGATAAACACATAAAGAAACGGTCTATGTATTTATTAATCAGTCAATATGTATTAAGTCTTGTAGCCAAATCTTAAATCCTTTTCACGCTGTCCTCCCGCTTTTCTCTGTTTCTTCCTCGACTCCTGAAGTCCCTAAAACCTTTGCCCTCCTAATTTCCCCCCTCTTTCTACCCCCCCTCTCTGCTCCCCTCCAGTCCCTAAAACCTTTTTTGCCCTCCTTCTCCACCCCACTCTCCTTTCCCATCCCTGGCTGGCGGTTACTAAAGCGTTTGCCCTCTCCTCCTCCTACCCTCTAGGCCTAGCAGAGACAGACCTGGAGGACATGGCACACCATGAGACGGAGGAGAGCAAGGTGTTCCAGAGGTTTAAACAGAGGATCTCACCAGAACCCCACCAGGTACCACCAGCTTCCTATAAATACATACATAGGTTACTGTAATGTTATTGTAATCCTAACTGATTTACAGTAACATGTAAATAAAGACGTTGCTATGGTTATGGGCTACGTTGCAAGATTCCTGCTCAGAAGTGTGTTCACTTCCCCTAGATCAATTTTTTAGCTCTAAACTTTAAAAATGTTTCTTTATTGTTCTTCTTTAACCCATTTTAGAGTAATGTTATTGTTCTTTCAACTCGTCTTACTATAATGTGTATTGTAATCCTAACAGACCTACAGTAAAATACTTGGTAAACCCTCATCCCTGGCAGTATCAACTGAGCGGTTCAGGATTATACACTGCTGTTGATTTGTTTCTGTCTAGATGTAGTTAATGAGTGTATATGCTGTGGTGATTTCTCCAGGTTCAGGACTACACACTCTGCTGTTGATTGTTTCTGTCTGTAGTCATTAAGAGTGTATATGCAAATGCTGTGGTGATGTCTCCAGGTTCAGGACTACACACTCTGCTGTTGATTGTTTCTGTCTATGTTGTTAATGAGTGTATATGCTGTGGTGATCAGGTCCTGAGGTACTGTCGACTGGGCTCTCCTCTCTGGTTGTCCACAGAACACGTCCCCGTTGAAGACGACGTCCCACAATGCACCTGCGGCTCCAAAAGGGCCTTTGAGTTCCAGGTACGGTAGCTAAGACTCAGAGTTAAGCTCAATTCCTCCTCCGTTACACACTTTCGCTCTTCTCGTATTATTTTTTTTTCGTTCCTGTATTCCTTTTTAAATTTCTGCTCCTCTTTTGTGTCACTCCTTCCTTTTGCCAAGGTCTTCTCATTCTGTACTGCATAAGTAGTACTAGTTTCTAGTTGTTTTCTTGTGTGTATGATGATGATGATGATGATGATGTTGTTGTTTTCCCTAGGTAATGCCACAGCTCCTGAACAGTCTGAACGTGGACTCCGGTCCCGACTCCGGCATCGATTGGGGAACGCTGACGGTCTACTCCTGCTCCGACAGTTGCGACCACGACAACGCTTATTGCCCTGAGGTCATATGGAAACAGGATGTCAGCGCGGATCAGAACAGAACCCAGAACCGTCAGGAGAAATAAAACACTTGCCGCACCGCGACCAGAAAACAAACGTCAGCGCGGATCAGAACAGAACCGTCAGGAGGAATAAAACTTCTTACCGCACCGCAACTAGATTGTACAGAGAACTTCCAAGTTTTACCAATAATGTACAGAAGGAATTTTACCTTATGCTCTTTTTGAGTTCTAGGCAGGGCAACGTGTACTTGTATCAAAATACTAAATTACTGGACTCTGTGTACCGATAACAGAGATAAATATGTATGTATTATGCCTTTCAAGTCACGTATGAGTGAATGCGTAACAGATCAAAATAAACCTTTGAACTGATATTCCTTGTTTCACTGTCTAGAGCCAAAAACAAAGCCATAACCAGCGTTTGAACGGATATTGCTTATGTCTCATTCCGTGTGTTGCTGACTAGCCTCTCATTTGCAATTATATGAATTGATAAGCAAGAAATCTTGTGCAAAACTTTCACCAACCGTATGGCGCTTACACCCAGTGCTGATCTCTCTCTGGTTAAAAACGTCACTTGGTCTCAACCAGACCAATCAAGCTGTAAAAACCTGTTGCTTGGCCTGAGTAATAGTTGGTCATGGCATGCCCGCTTTACCCTGCAGAATTCCATTTAATAAAAACTTGGTCATAGCCATATAAAATCAGTGAACAGATTAAATCAACCTTCATTGTGTTCTCACAAAGAGGGCTGCTTTATTGAAAACAGAAATAAACTTTTGCGTAATTCAGGAAAAGATCCAACTGCACTGAATAAGTAGAAAGGGTACATTGAGAGTTACTACAACACACTACACATTTAAATCATGATTTAATCAAGAAAATCAATTGTGAAATAAAGTGACTTGATGTCATGTCTAATATGTACATGTTTATTTGTGCACAAAGTAGCAAAGTAACATTTCAAATCAGAATTAAATTGCTGCTCTGATGACAATACAGTATGTTCATCTGAAAAAAAACTTGGGCTACAGAAAATAAGTATTCTATTCTAGAATTTAAAACGATGACTCATAATTTACATAAAAGGGTCAACGACTTAGGACGAAAAAGGTTGGAACCAACATTGGAGGCAAGTAGAAGCATGATCGATCAAGTGCTACTACGCATCGTCTTTCAGTGGCTATTGAGGTCTAGATGAAAAATAAAATAGCAACACCTCCCTACCCCCACACTGCTTTCCCATAACACTACAGTCAACAATTTGCTTGCAACAATACTTCATAAAACCTGCCCTGTTGTGGAGGGAGGGGGGTCTGAGGGGGGGAAGGGGGAATACATTAAAAAGAGTTTAAAAAGTTAAACTTTCACATGGGCTTTCTCGTAAAAGGAATGTCTGCTGACAAGACGAAACAGCCACAAACAGCTGGCTAACAGAATAAAAACGGTTAATTTACAAACATAAAAACTTCTTCAAAATCAAGCCACAAACATGCTCTCCAACTGACAACCTTCTCGTTCAGTAAACAAGCGCAAGAAGTTAAAATTGCTTGTTTTTTTTTTTAAACCATTCGAAATTGATAGTTTAAAGCGGGGATTGCCTCTGCTGAGTATGGAGCAGCAGAACAGTTTTCTATTTACAGGTAAGTCCACACCATTTTAAAGGTCAAGTGTGGCACACATTCCATGGAGACTAGAAATATAAACGAGTTAAAAAAAATAAAAATGGGGTTAAGAGGAGGAGGGGGTCTACGTTGTCTTGCGGAAGCCTTTCAGGATAGGGTAGATGTTTTCAAATGCTTCGTAGATCTCTCCTCTCACCTTGGCACCTAGAGGCAGAGATTGCACAGTTAAAACACTAGACGCGTCACATTTACCAATTTGGTTAGAGACTCGATACTTTAATGCCTTAAGGTGGATGGATTACAGGGATATCCTGCTTCTTTATATATATACAAATATAAATGAGTGCACTGATTTATATCTCAATATTTGGAAATATTAATACTACACTTGATGCTTATTTTGAAAATGTGATATTTAGAAACCTCTATTAAAATCCAGTTGCTTATTAAAATCAGCAGCTGCTGGTGCGAGGAAGTGTGAGTCCGTCCCTACCTGTTAGTACAACCTTCCCAGACACAAAGATGAGCAGTACGATCCTGGGTTTGATCATCCTATAGATTAATCCAGGGAAAAGCTCTGGCTCGTAACTAACACAAAACACAGACGGCAGACGTTAGAGGGTATATGACAATAAAGGAATCACAAATATCAGGAAAGGAGGCTAGGAAAACATGTAAAACCTATTTCTTTAAGTCACAACATCCCAGGACAGGCACGGCACAACAGTCTTACATATGGGAATGGAAATACAACTTTAGCAGTCTAACCAGATTTAAAATATTAGTGTGAAAACAATATAATTTTAGAAGAATTATATTTAATAACTATTTCGGTTTTGAAGATAGCTGTTCGATAGATCTGCACCAAGCAAGCTGCCATTTTTGGATGGAGCAAGTGCCTCACTGGATGGATGGAAAAGTTGTCTTAAGTTTCCCCTTTCTTTTTGTTGTATAATTTATAACATATAAATGAATTAATTAAATAAGCTGACCTGCTGAACTGTTGGTGGGTGAGCACCAGGCCTTCTAACCGGATGGGGAACTTGACGTCACAGCTGCCCACCATGTTCTGGATCTTGAAGTCCAGGAACTTAGCGGAGAAGCCCAACTTCTGGACCACACGGGCGTACTTTCTGGCAGCCAGGCGAGACTGCTCCTCACTGGGAGAGGGAGGCAGAGGGGTTGAGGGAGTTGACTACAGGAGAAACAGACACAGAGGGGTTGAATCTATCTCTAGGGTTCTACGTTAATGCTGAGATACGGACCTCTTGGCTCCCGTGCAGACCATCTTCCCAGAGCTGAAGATCAAAGCGGTGGTCCTGGGCTCTCGTATTCTCATGATAACTGCAGCAAAACGCTGTAGGAGTGGGGGGGAAATGCAGTCAAATTTAAACCAGGTCCGTTTTACATAGTGAAATTATGTGCGTAGGTAAGTGTAATTAAATACATGCCTCTTTATTTCTGGAAAACATTGAAAAACCTAGTCCTGTGTCTTTTTTCAGCAGCTTGTTACAGTTACCTTTGGGTTGTACTCTGCATTCCTGGCCCTTAACGCAATGGTCTTCAAGTCAAGTTTACAGCCCAGGTTCACCGTTGATACGATGTTCCTTTGAAAGAAAGAGAGGTAGACAAGAGGAATGGAGAAATAGGAGTAAAAAGATAAGTCAAACTATTAAAAAAGTTGAATGCTGCTATGTGTTCAAATGAAAGTGCCCACTAACAAGTAGAGAGCAATCCGAGGAGCTGGATCAGCAACCATTTTCAAACTCAGAAGGATGAACAGTAGAATAATCAAAACAACTGACAGCACTGGCAGTTAAAGGATGCCTATTCGCCATGGTAACACTCCAGAATTCTCAGTCTCATGCTTAGATTCTACCATTACATAACAAGTGATATGGCAACTATCCTTCATGTGTTTTAATATCTACGTATGAGCCGCAGTCAAGTGCTCCTGTTTCATTTATTATGAAGCAGTATGTAGAACTGTGGAAGCGCTAGATTGAATAAGTAAGTGGTAGGCCTATGGCATAGATGTACACGGTGAAGGAGAAATTGAACCATATAAACCAAGGAAAGTTCAACAGCCCATATTTAAACATAAACTATGTTTATGCATTACACATTTTATGTAAACATATGTTTAAAGTATACATATACAGTATATATTATTATACACTAAATACGTAAAGATTCTGGATCTAATCCGTGAATAACCCATCAGAAAGTCTCCTTACTGTAGCTGAGGGACGATGCCGGAGCTTTCTGAACTAGGGGTTGCCGGGGTGACAGGGGTCATAGGGGTCACTGGTGTTTGATAGAGGGGAGTGTTGCCTGGTAACGCCGTGGTCGTCGAGCCTGGCGCCTGCGAGTGGAAGAGCTGGGGCGTCTGACCCGAAACCCCAGAAAGACCTGGTTGTTTGAAACACATAAAGCATTGTCAGACACAGAGGACACAAGACACAAAGATAAAAGTAAGCATATTTGCAACACCTTAAAAACATTATGCAGTCTAGGTCAGTGAGAGGACTGAATAAACATGAAGAGAGCCCTAATAAAAACAACAGTTGGAAGTCATGGGGGGTGGAAAGGCACATTTTGTGTTAGCACTTTCAAACTACTTTCTATATTTCATTGTTTTAAAAAACATCGACAGCATCTATGACAGCAACAGAGTCCCGACCTGCGTTAGCCTGCTGAGCCGAAGCTTGCTGCTGCTGCCTCTGCTGTTCCTCCAGCAGAGAGAGACTATTGGTGTTCTGGACGGGTTGCGGGGTCAGACCTGACCCGTAAGGCATCATAGGGCTGAAGATTGGTATGCCTGGAGTCATGGCGCTCTATGCAGAGAGAAACGATTCACATAGCTTACAGAGGGAACTGTATAATAGAGAAATTCTCCAACGGAATTGTCTTAAACAGAGAAGACAAATTGTCAATCCCCCACCCCCCGGAAGTTGCGCACAGATGAGGATATGATGTTTAGATTAAATTGTACAATTGTATGGAGGAAAAGCAGAGGCTTGCCCCAGAATAACAGCTCCTAGTATAACACTTGATTTTACGTGAGGTAAGGTTACCTGTGGGGAGGCAAGCCCCTGGAAGGGTGGAATACTGTTGTTCTGATCCATCGCCTCCTTGGGAAGCAGCCACGGGCTTTAAAACACGGTATAATAAGAACACCCGATGCAAGTTTTACTCTGACAAAATCCTTTCAAAATTAAAAGTCATGCGCTGGAATTTGTGGACGTGTCCACTGCAGGTGCCTTCAAATATATCTCCAAATAGCGTTGCCTGCAACAGAAAACAACGTGAGTAAATACACTGAAAAAACTCCCAAACATTTAGACATTTTGAAATTATTAAACACAAATTGAAAGCAGGCTTCGAATTAAAAACGTCAAGCAGTGGCGCGCAAAGGTAAAGCTTACTTGACAGCTAGCTACTTGCAGCTTAGCTCAACCGTTCGCACTTCAGTTTTTACCGACGCAATATTGCAACATTATTTAAATGCATGTCACACATGACGCTAGCGGTTATTTATATCAATGCTTCTTTCGGGTTCTGTTAACATTAGCCCCAAACAAAAATAAAGTAGCTAGAAAACGCAACAGCAGACTTCACATTGCTAACGGTCTGTAACATCTTCTAGCAGCGCCAGCGTACGTTCGCGAGAAGCTACTTACTGCTAGTTTGCTGGATAGGACCAGTGCAGTAATCATTACAATGGGGCACTCCCTTTCGTAAAGTAATGCATACGAAATGACATATCTTGTAGTCTATAGTGGTATGCAAGAACTTGAAACGAAATTAGGCTTACCTTTCAACTTTAACTTTGTCACACAAAAAAGAAACATTAAAACCGCTTCATGTTCAGGCGCTGCTGTGCTCACAAGAGCTTCTTCCGGGTTAATAAAGTGTATATTCCGGTAGAGTGAAAGTTCATCAGACGGACTCACTGAGCAGCACGAAAGTGCGACTAGTAGTGTGCTGGTCCAATCAAAAAACAGAAGCTTCAAGAAATATAAAACAGAAAGTGTTTTTCATTGGAAAATCGTATAAATAGTAGTACATATTTCAGATCAATTAACTACCGCCGTAAAACTAGACCAATGAATGACATTGGTACAGACATTTATTTTAGGTTGTCTATACTCCGACCAGCGTGCCAGTTTCCCTTATTCTGTAGTTAGCTTAATAGCTATATACCAAGGGTCTACCTTGTTCTGAAAGGGAAAAGTAAGCTGGTCTAGAAATATGCAAATCATGGGAACTAGACTTTGGCATGCATCCTCTTTTATTCCCGCCATTATAAATGTGCAGTATTCACACAGAACTGCATAGAAACTCTATGCTTGCCGCACTAAAATAAACTATTTTACTAAATATACATTTAATATTTCGACTTGAGGAACTAATCCATTCATTTGAAAAAAATAATAATGCAAGAAATCATCAAATTACAGAGAACATATTTTTTATTCTTCCGTAAGAATGTAAAAAGAACAGCAGGGGGTTTCCAAAAAATAATAATGAAAAATCCTAACAAAATCTTAGACAAGGCAAGGGAGCAGAGATGGAAAGAAAAGACAAAACAATTTGTCCTTTCTTCTTCTTCTTCTTCAGTCCTTCCTAAGTGCAACAGTCTCCTCCTTCATGCCTTCCTTGGTGACGATGCAGATTTTGAGGGCATCGCCGGTGTAGACGTCTCGCTCGGCAGCTGAGATGAACACGTCTTTCACCAGCTGGACAGCCTTGTCCTTCGTTAGAGGGACATGCTGTACGTTCTCCATGTTCTTAAAGCCAATCTGAAGGCACAGACAGACAGAGGGAGAGACAGAGAGAGAGACAGAGAGAGAGACAGAGAGAGAGACAGAGAGAGAGACAGAGAGAGGATGTTTAGGAGATGAACATTTCGGTTGCAGCCAAACCTTGATGAAAGTAGTTTTTTCAATGTTACTTCACAGATTTGTTTTATAGTGGTTTGCACTTTAGGAAAAGTGTCAGTACCTGGTTGTCTAGCAAAGGCTGGAGCATGGCACTGGCTGATCCTCCAGCCTTGTAGGTGTCTCTCTGGTAGGACCCTACAGGGTCAAAACTGTACACAGCTCCCCGACCTACAGGGCAGAACAACACACAGGCAAATGGCCTGTAAACAAATGCAGACATTCTAACAAAACAACACGCCAATGCATAGACATATCCCTTGGTCCAACAAAACAACAGCATGTAAACCCTGTTCTGTCTATAGACAGCAACTCTGGTCTGACGTCACAGGAATACAACATAAAACATGCCAAGTGTAGTAATAATAATAATAATAATAATAATAATAGACATATTAAGTGTTTGATAGCCCCACCTTCCTCATCCAGGCCTCCAATGATGTTATAGACGTAGTAAGGGAAAAACCTCCTTCCGTACAAAATGGTGGACAACATGGCAGCGATGGCTCCACTCGTCATGGTCTTGTTGTTTGAGTGCTTGTACATCTACAGGATCCATTCAAAGAGAGACATTATGTAAATTAATTAATTATTCATACAAAAACATAGTAATTAAAAAATGCGCTGCACATGTAAAGACTACAGAAATAAGATAAAAAATATGTATAAAAACATTAAAAAAAAAAAGATTATATTGCACTCTGCAACATAAAATCCTATTAAAAGTTAGTCAGCTACTTTTACATGGTTTCCAATGTATTCATAATTGTATTTGTGTAGTTTTTTTTAAGAAAACACCCATGCTGTTGGCAACTGTTTAGGTCACTAGATTTCTAAATAGAACCAACCTGCTCCAAAGTAAACAAAACTTATACAATGAAAAAGTTTTTTACCTGTTAACTAATCTTAATCCTTGCATTATGGTTTCTGTCTGAATTGGAAAATGTAGAACTTAGTCCAATTCCTTCCTTGGCATTTATTAATGTATATTATTGTGACTAACATATTACTGTGTAATAATGTGGATGAATTGGACATACCCTATGTGTAATAAATTCATGGATTAAAGTAAAAATCCTAGCAGACACAGCAGCCTTTTGTTAAGGTGAAAAATAGAGAGTGAAAATAAAACCGGGCAGAACTCACTTTTAGTCTTGCATCAATGATTTTGGTTAGAGTCAGGCAGTCACCATGGAAACCACTGCAGCCAATCACAGTTGTGTCTGTCCTGTGAGGAGAGAACAGAGCAGCATGGAATAGGGGTCAGGAAAAACATGTACTTCACTTCGACCATTAAATAAACCAATGTCTTTGCAATCAAATGATAGTTATTGATTGACATTTCTATCTTAACTCATCAGCCTTAAGGTCAAGGAATAGCAAATAACGTTTTAATCTAGTTTTAGCTGAGTCACACCTAAGAAAGAAGAGTTTTAAAATCCCTTTCTGTATGTTAATAAACCAATGGATATAGAAAGTAGAGATATGCACAGTACTATAGGCCTACTTCAATAAAATGCATGAGATGGACAACTGTTGCTTTTTTTACTGTTCACCCTTCTTATGTCATATCTATTGCAGATTTTGAGAGCCATGATGCTGGAGACGTCGTTGGTCAACTATTCTAGTGGCACTAATGTAACACGGGTTAAACTATGAAAGTACACGAGGACAAGAACCTTTGTATATTAAACTCAAGCTACAGCAAATGTTGGTGATCGTAAATTGACTAGATTAAGGACATTTCCTTATCTATTATCAGGGTTAGGTTTAGATGGTCCCCATGCGTTTAAGATTATTCCTAACGGGTTAAATTGTCATCTCTGGCTATACATCCTATATTATGGTAATGTCAGAAAGTGAATAAAATGCACATACAGCTTGTAGCATTTAGGAGAGTCGCGACTGTGAATTGAGTAGCCTTCACTTAGACGGGTGTCAGAGGCCACGATAGCAAAGTCCTCACCGGCAACCGCAAGCACTGTTCTGAAGACGAAAAACACCGCAATAATAATGAATGTTAGAAAAGCTTATGTTTATAACAAATATGCAATGCTAAATAAAATGTTGTAATATTTTCTCAAACCGAAAGCAGATTGTTAGCTTCTTAGCTAGCTAACGCTGACTTAGTTAGCAGTAAATATAGTCGCTACTATTCCTTACCCTCCATTGAAAGAGTATGGCGAAAATCGGTGTTCTGCTGGACCAGAATAATGGTAGTCTTTCATTTTACCATTATCCCCGTAACCTTGCGTGGAGAGCATTGTGAGTATAGACACAAAAACTAAACAATGTTCAGTACTTGGTCATGTAAACTCGCTGTATCACGGCAATATGGCGACTACGGTTCTTCTTCTTCAAGAACATAATTCACTGTAGTTGATTCTCAAACTTAAGTAACAACTGTCACCCCCTTGCTGTAGGATTTGTATTTAATTTGGGAGAGTTTGATTTAAGTCTGTTAGTCCCTAGCAAATTGAGAAGCCCGCTGTTTTTCAGTGAAGATCTACCTTTAAAATTTTTTTGAATACCATAATTAGTGAATTATGTATAAAATACTAAACAAAACATACAATCGGTCTAAATTCTAATGCACATAGGCCTATATGTATACTAGTCAAAGCAAATCTGCATTCCCATAAAATCAAAATGAGTCTGTCTGTTTTATATGCTGAATAGGCTTTAGTAAATATTTAAAAAAAAACTCAATACTAATAGTTGTGTATGTTACTTAAAACAAATAATGCACTGCTGCTTTCATAAACACCACCCGCTTTAACGCAACGTTATACAAAACAAATGCAACCGTTTTACACAGCAGCCTGTGAACGTGCGCAGTGGTTAGCTCCTAGCCAGCGCATTAGCTAACCTTTAGCTAAACATGGCTACCGTGCTCCCCGCCAGACCGTGCGATAGCAACCCTGCAACGCCAGGCGCTCAATCGTTAAAGGTATTTTCAAAATATGAAGTTAGATACAGACGTTTGTGTGCAGAACTAGTTTACTTAATGTCTGGCTAACTACTTAACGTTTGCTGGCCAATGTTGGGACTCAATTTGCAACGGTCAGTGCTAACAGCAGCAACGTTAAACGTTGGTCGCTAGTGATTATAGTCCTTTGTTGCTTTGAACAAACGCAAGCATGTGGCTCAACCTTACACAGTTTACTAATACGGAAATTATGTAACTTTGTTGTTTCATTTGATTGTAGTGTGCCATTTTTAACATGACACTATTTACATGCAACTATTAGTTAGTAATCGTTTTTGTACAACCAACGGCAACGTTAGCGAGCTGTCTTTTGGTGTTGACATGATGGATGTGCTTTATCCTAAATTGTGTCGTTTTCTAGGATGATATTATTGAGGAGGTGTCAAACGACGGGAGTCAAGCTCCCAAAAGGATGCGCATGGGCTCAGGGGACAGCTCGCGGAGCTGTGACACGTCCAGTCAAGAGCCCGGGTGAGCTTCTAAATTCTCTTGCGATTGTTACGAATCATATATTTAGTTAGACAAGTGCATTTTTAGCAATTCATTGTGTGGAAAGCCATAGGCGCGTCCTTTTATTAAATTTAAATTACCATCTTCTCTCCCAGGTCCACAACCTACTTTCCAGCAGAGAACTTGACTGAGTACAAGTGGCCTGCAGACGAAACGGGAGAGTACTATATGCTGCAGGAACAAGTCAGCGAGTACCTGGGAGTAACCTCTTTCAAACGGAAGTATCCAGGTAGACTAGACAGCGTGATCTCTGGCTTAGTATTATTTGATTGTTCCATGCCTTTAAGAGCTTGAAAACCATTGTGCTTTTGCTTTTCAGCAGTTAATGTTTTTAAATAGCTTTGTAACATTCATAAGTGAAGGGCTTTACAAATGAAGGTTTAAAGTTAATATTATTATTGTCATTATTATTGTGTAGCAGAGAGTTACAGCCAAATAATCCTGGCAAGTGCTTCAAAGTCCTCATCCTAACTACACTACAGTAGTGCTAATCTTGTGATACCATCTCTCTCTCCTAGTGTGGAAAGCTTGGTTATAGAGCCTATATATAATGCACTGTTGTTGGCTTGTTGTTTCTCTGTTAAACTGTAGATCTCGAGAGAAGAGACCTATCACACAAGGAGAAGCTCCACCTCAGAGAACAGAACGTCATCACAGAGACCCAGTGCACCCTGGGTAATACATGCTGGACTGGAACCTAGATCATTCATTAACAGTTTGACGAGCTGGTATTCATTGTAAATACAGTATATCATTCAAGTGTGTGTGTGTGCGTGCGTGCGTGCGTGCGTGCGTACGTACGTGCGTGCGTGCGTGCGTGCGTGTTTGTCTGTGTGTCAGGTCTGACAGCGCTGCGCAGCGATGAGGTAATTGACCTGATGATAAAAGAGTATCCCGCCAAACACGCTGAATACTCCGTCATTCTGCAGGAGAGGGAACGTCAGAGGATCGCCAAAGAGTACTCTGTAAGTACTCTGAGCGTTCTGCGTATGTTTCAATTCACACACACACACACACTATTAAGATATTTTCTTTTCCTATAATGTCAAAAATCAAGTGTTGATTTGATGTTTTGGGGGCTTTGAACTTGGTCATTTGTCTCGATTTAGTCATTAGGCGAATGTTTATTTTGGCTTTGTTTAAGTTGGCTCGGGTCATTCCAATTTAGCTCAGGTTTGATTTGATTAGTTGAGTTTGTCTCGGTTCAGTTTGGCCAGGCTCAGTTTTGCCCAGTTCCATTGAGTTTATCTGTATTCAAGTTTAAAGCATTTTTGTCCAGTTTCCCGTACAGGGATTAAGCATAGTTCTAGACTAAATCTCGCTGTCAATGGAGATTCTCCATTGAAAAGGTTTTTTAGTCTAGGACTTGGCTTAATCCCTGTATGGGAAACCGGGCCTTTAATTTTGACAATGCAATGTAAACTGACACCTGAAAATCTCTACCCTCTCCACCTCTTTCTCTACCTCTGTCTCCACCAAATTTTCCACCTCCCAACAGCAAATGCAGCAGAAGCCCCAGAAGGTGGAGGCCAGTAAAGTCCCAGAGTATATCAAGAAGGCTGCCAAGAAGGCCGCCGAGTTCAACAGCAACTTCAACAGAGAGCGCATGGAGGAGAGAAGGGCCTACTTCGACCTGCAGACTCATGTAGGTCCATCGCCTTAGGCCTACCGTATATGCAGTACTGTTCATGAGATTTAGGCAGGGATATTCGAAATAATGTGGGTATTCTAATATAGCTGCAGTTATTTATTTATATTTTTGCCTAAAGTTAATTTAAATATTATTCATTAGCTATTTTGATGCCATTGAAATATGTAAAAAGTAGAAAGATAAAGCACAATTGCAATACATTAGATACATTTTCCCTGCTTTCCACATGAAGTAGTTTAAACTTGCAGGCAGCACGCCAATTGAAGGAAGGAGAGCGCTCTATGCTAGTGCGCTGGATCACCGATACAAACACATGCGCTTTGTAGCGCCGACTCTCCGCTCAGAGATCAAAGAAAATCTGTCCATGTGTAAGAAATGTTCAGAAATTGGAAAAGGAATACGTTTGTTTAGCGAAGGCCAGATCATGGCAGCCCTTCAGGCTACATTACAAGTTCGCTATAGTGAAGAAAATAAATAAATAAATAAATAACATTTTAAAAATAAAAGAATACATTTTTTTTCCATATAATCTTTTTGTTTCGATTAATCGATTTCTCGAAATATTTTGGATAGAATATTCGAATAGTGATATGGCCTAAAATGCCCATCCTGTTGCCCTACCATGTCGGATTATTACCTGAGGCCTACCGTAGATAGCCCTACCGCCTTGTATAAGGAACCCAGCTCCTCAATTCAACTGACATTCTTTTTTCTCCATTGTTTGTCTCTGCTATTGCTACTTATCATTAATGTTATCATGATAAAATTATTGCAAACATTTATAACGCTATTAATTTTTTAGTTAGTTAGTTCGTTGGTGGGTTGTTGCCAGTTGATGCATTTGTATGTTTCAGATTATCCAAGTTCCTCAAGGCCGATACAAAGTGCTAGCCCCAGAACTCACCAAGACGGGCCCCTACCCTGTGGCCCTCATCCCTGGGCAGTTCCAGGACTACTACAAGAGGTACGCTCTCATACTCCCGTTCTTCATAGGAGTAGTATTTTAGAATGCAAACGCAGTGTGTTGTGAATGTTCTCCGCTCATTTGTTAAGTGACATGATTTTACTGTAATCAAATGTTAGACATTATAAATGTCTCACCTGGTAGCAGTGTGCTTGAGATGATGTTATCTTAATATTGCTTGTAGCGCTTTGAGATTGTTATTACAATGTAAAGCGCATTACAAATTGAATGTATTATTAATAATAATAATAATAATAATAATAATAATAAGAAGAAGAAGAAGAAGATTGTTATTATTAACTGCATCAACAACATTATTATTATTATTATTATTATTATGACGACCTCTGGTTTCACCACACAGGTATTCCCCCAACGAGCTGCGTTACCTGCCTCTCAACACGGCTCTGTTTGAGCCCCCCCTGGACCCCGAGCTGCCCGCTCTGGACAGCGAACCGGACTCTGACGACCCGGAGGATGGCAAGGACGACGCCAAGAAGACCAAGAACTCCTCCGTTAGTATCCATGGCAACGCGCGCAACCTGTGTTCTGCATTCTGATGCTTTTTGCTGAATTGGAGGCCAACTGGGAAATTGGTGCCTTGCACGAATAAGCTGTTGAAAACTATTTAATGCTGTTTTAGCAAAAAATTATATTCTTTATTAAACAAACGAGAACCTTTCAAATGTACTTTTTTAAATAATTGTTCTGTTTTGATGTCACGTACTATCAATTATTAAAAATATTATGTAAAAAAAAAAAAAGAATAATAATACTTTAGATTTACCATTATAGAATTAGGTAAAACCAAAACTGCTGTTTTTATGACTTCTCTCGTTCCCTCCCTAAGCAGGACAGCTCATCCAGCAACATGTCGGAGGGGGAGAACCAGGAGGGGGTAGCGCAGAGCAAAGCCAAGCCCAAGGACAGGACTGGCACACCGGGCAAGAACGGCACCCCGCGCCCCGCCTTACACAAAAACACCCCAGGGTACAAGGTAGAGGACAAAAGCACCTGAACTATCTCTTCAACACCAACTGCACTTTTTTCTAGTCTCTTCCTGCTCCTCCCTCATTCCCCTCATCCCCCCGTTCTCCTCCCTCCTTTCCCTGTCAATACATCCCTACCCTCCGCTCCATTTCTTCTCCAGCTTCCTAAAGCACTTTCAATGTAGAGACTGTTCTTTGGTCACACCCTGTTGGTCCCCTGTCCAACACACACACACACACACACACACACACACACACACACACCCTGCGTCATCATGGTAGTTGTGTCCCTTTCTCATAACCCTCCCCCCTCTCTCTCTTAACCCCTCACCAATCCCCACCCTATGTGGGTCCAATACTGTCATAGTAATGGGCCGGACATCTTTACATCTGACTCTTTATCTAATCCTAAGCAATAATAATAATAATATTATTTAAAAGAAACACTGACGTGATCCCCCCCACCCCACCCCCGCCCCTTTATTTGCACTTTCTTTTGGTTTGCCTTGAAGACAGCCGTTGTTGTGCAAATGTTGAGCACTTGACTCCTATTCTTTTGAATGTTTGAATATACCTCCTTTGTGCTGCCTTGTCAATAGATACTTCAGAGACAAGTGAGCAGGCGTAATTGGCTGCTAGATTTTATTATTTTAAAAAAAAGAAAAGAAAAAAAGAATAGAAAAATATCTTGTTGTTATTGTTATGAAACAGAGTTTATACGCTACTCTTCTCTTTTTGTAGCATGACTATGTAGTTATGGAGGTTTTTGTTTTTTTTACTGAAAAAGTCTGTTTTTAAGTGTAAATAGTTACAAATATATAAATATATATATATATATATATATATACTCTGTCATTTAATGCAGTTGTTCTGTACTGTTTGTTATTGTTACCTGATGGGGTTTGACATTACTGAATACTGACAGACTCAGATTCTTTATGTGAGCGTTCACACCAACGGACCAGACTGCACTGGACTGTCACTGCACTAGTCTAGCATGGGCATGTCAGTGTGAACTGGATTGATCCAAAGTAACATTAAGATATATAAGAGTAATTTAAACTACTGGTCCAAAAACTGTTTAGGAGTATATGTAGAACCGGCATAGTCCGGTTCTGTTTGCATCTGAATGTCCGTTCCCACTGACTGGCCATGCTGGTCTGAACTGGTCTGGTTTGGCCTTTGCAGCGTGTACTGGACTTATCCAGGGCCAGCTAAGTACTGTTAACTGATGTGAAAAAAGGCTTGCCATCGTCACGGCGATCCATACTCATGCCTTCTGCTTCCTCCATCCAAGTCACTGCTGCTGCAACTGTTGAGGAGTGTGTGTGTGTGTGTGGGTGTGGGTGGTTGGGTGGGTGGGTGGGTGTTCGTGTGGAACAGGTCCAGCCCAGCCCAGTTCTTTTCAGTCTGGTTCCGTAGTGTGAACGGATTCCTCCGTCGTAGATTCTAGAAGGTCTGCTCATCCTTTGAATGAACACAATTTAGCCAGCCTGCCAGAGCGTCCCTCTCCTTCGAGATGTCTACTGGTAAAATGTCTGGCATACTAACCTACCTGTCATCAAATGAATAGCTGGGCTTAAAAACACCACCATTATAATTTGATCTTTAGCCATTTTGTTTTTCTTTTGTTGAACCCAGGCTGGCAAGAAGCATATTTTTTCTAGCCTGCTGCAAACAGTTACTAGCAAGCAAACCTTCCCCTACAGTCCTGTCTCTAATTTGAGTTGTACACAGCTAACAAGTAGCTGATTACATGACTAGAATTACGTTTTTGATAGAAATATGTTGTTATAGAATTAGAAATCAACAGATTGTAGAGTCTACTCTGTATGAATTCTGTAGTGTGGGTGGGGGGGCAACGAAGATGGCCCACTGTGCCTGTGGCTTAGTGGTGTATTAATGAATCTCCTCTGTTTTGGTGTGAGAGGAGAAGCTAAGTCTCTCAGGACAGCTTGATGTACATCCGGGAACATCTCTAAAAATCATTTATAAATCTGTTTTCTGTCCTTACTGTTGAAATTATTATACTCCTTTTTTTTTCTTCTGATTTGCCCTCCCTTTCCCTCTCTGCGCCTCCCTCTGTCTCCCTCATCTGTCCTAACAAAATGATATGAGCTCAGACTTTTATAAAGCCCCCTGTTTCTGCCAAAGGAAGGTTTCAACATGAAAGAATCACAACGTCTCAGCGCCGTCTGTGGAGTGTTCGTAATGTATGACATAACGTCTTGCCAGACGTATGGATCAGTAGAAGGTCAATTTGGACATGCTGTAGAAACGTACCGCTGTGTAAGCCATTTGACGTGACTGTAAATGGTTTCCAAATGCAGCAGTAGGGTATCTGTCTTTGCACAGGATTAAGGCTTTAGTTGAAATATATATACTTGTACAGGGCACCAGATTGCCACCAAAAATCTGTCCACTGCCACTAAAAGAAATATATTGGTGACAGTGCTGCCACTTGATTTTTGTTGGTGTTCTTTTATTATTATTATTATGAATATTATTATTATTATTATTATTATATATAAAATAATAATAATAGTAATAAAATCCTAAAGTAATATTTTAGTAAAACGGTTGGCCAATTTTTTTATAATTATTTATTATCCTCCTTTGAACTACCCACTGGCAGCATTTCTTTCTCTGTTTCTTGAGCAGTATAGTATTACCTTAATACCATAAATACAATTTTACATTGATTTTGCGTACCTCAAAAAAAGCTGCCACCAGTTTTTGTGCTACTGCCACTAACTGAACAACTTAGTTGCGGCACTGCCACCAATGTAAAATGTTAGTCTGGAGCCCTGTTGCGTATATAGCCTTTTATACTATAGTTGTATTAAATGATGGCTTGATTGGAAAAAATATATATATTTGTCATCCCCGGCCTATTAACTAGCGTTGGATGATATGTAAATGTTGGCTAACCAATAGAGGGCGCTTAAGTGTCTTACTGTCTTTTGAACTGGCCTGACCTGCCCACAGATGTGTCACAGTGTCATTTTTAAAAGTTGCATAAATGACAGGGTCCTTCTTATTGAAACGCTCCTTGGCATCTCCTTGTACTTCTTTCTCTTCTTGAGTGCTCTGCTTCCTTTGAATCTGGTGGGGTGGGGGGGGGGGTGTGGGGGGGGGGGGGGGGCGGCGGCGGCTGTCAGAAGGGGTGTGATATTGGTTCATATTCAGTCACATGACAGTTTTAATGAGTTGAAATAAAAAAAAAAAACATTTTTTCAACCAACAGTTTGGACAGAGCTGTGTTGATTATAAGTTAACAGCAACACGATGGAGGCGGTTTTCCATAAGATAGCCTAAATCTCCTTAAAACCAAGCCCGATGTGAAATCTCAATCATCCAACAACCATTTGATCTGATTCATTTTGGTTATGGCTGTCTTAATGTTTGGGCTACAATGGCTTTTGGAAACCCTCCTCTTTACAGCCTTTAATGACTTGTCAACAGTGAGAGATGAACACAAATACCATAGTTGTGTTTATGTTTATAGTGAATACTACTTGTATAAAGAAATGACTGTTGAATGTTGGAATTATTGTAATCTGTTGTATTTATACAAGTTGCATGAGTCATTTGTACATTAACAAAATTAAGAAAAAAACTTGCATTTAGTATTAATATTTAGTAGAAAAATAAATATTTGTATGTTTTGGACACAATTTAGCTGCATCAGCTGCAAATGGCAACAATGATGCTTTTGTAAAATTCTAGAACCTATGTGTTTATAAGCCGCCACGATGCCTTGTGGGACACGTAGTGCGTAGAGCCCTGGTCTCAGGCTAGTCGTCGATTGGCTGGCCGCTCACAGTGCCACCCCGAAGTTGCCACAGTGGGTATTTCACAGCGTTCTTCTACCTTGCAGACCAAGGTGAGTGCCAGCGCTATATGTGGTATTTGCCAGAAGGGTAAGGAGGCGAACAGGAAAGGCAAAGCAGAGACGCTTATTCACTGCTCCCAGTGCAAAAACAGCGGTGAGTACCACGGAAATAGTACCAGCTCACAGATTAAAGCCTGGTTTCCCGTACAGGGCTTGACTAAATCTCACTGTCAATGGAGGTTCTCCATTGAAAATGATTTTTAGTCTAGGATTTGGCTTAATCCCTGTACGGGAAACCGGGCCTAAATCAAATATTCCTTCAACTAAATGAATTGATTGCTGATGATATTTATTTATATATCTATTTTATGTAGTTTGAGTAAATACTTTTTTTATCAGTTTTTTTTGTTTTAAGTAAAATCATACAGTTAAAATAATATGTATCGACTGGAAGAGAATAAGACCTTCATTCTACGCCTGACCTTAGCCTAGAGGTTCTGTTGTAACCCAGAACTATGTAATTTAAAGAGGAAAGCTTTAGGGTTTATTCTTTTAGTTCTGCTTGGCCCAGAGCCTCACTTGAAAAGAGCTCAAAACAGCTGTAGTATGTCTCAAGTCAGAACCTGCTTCTCTCTGTGTCTACAAACCATTCACGTTGTGTGCGTGTGCTGCGGCTTTAAACTTGTCAATTCTGTGTATGTTTTTGTTATATCTGCATGTGTGTGTCTGGGGCTGAATGTTTGTATACCTCTTTGCGTGTGTGTGTGTGTGTGTGTGTGTGTGTGTGTGTGTGTGTGTGTGTGTGTGTGTGTGTGTGTGTGTGTGTGTGTGTGTGTGTGTGTGTGTGTGTGTGTGTGTGTGTGTGTGTGTGTGTGTGTGTGTGTGTGTGTGTGTGTGTGTGTGTGTGTGTGTAGGTCACCCATCCTGCCTGGACATGAGTGCGGCGCTGGTGTGTGTGATCGGGACGTATTCGTGGCAGTGCATGGAGTGTAAGACGTGCACGGTGTGCCAGCAGCCGCACAATGAGGACGAGATGATGTTCTGCGACAAGTGTGACCGTGGTTACCACACCTTCTGTGTGGGCGTGGACGCCATCCCGCTGGGTGAGGACACGCTCACACACACACACACACACACTATCCGTCACACACACACACACACACACACACACACACACACACACACACACACACACACACACACACACACACACACAGTCTCTATCCGTCACACACAAACACACACGCGTCTACCTATCGCATACTCAGAAACACAATATCTTTATATCTCTCCTTCTCTCATTCTTTTTTTTTTTCTCTCCCTCATTCTCTGTCTCATGCTGTCACTGTGGCCTTTATTACCAATGTCAGTCTGTACTGTATCACTAATCAACTAATCGTGTGTGTGTGTGTGTGTGTGTGTGTGTGTGTGTGTGTGTGTGTGTGTGTGTGTGTGTGTGTGTGTGTGTGTGTGTGTGTGTGTGTGTGTGTGTGTGTGTGTGTGTGTGTGTGTGTGTGTGTCATCGTGGGTGTTCCCCCTCAGGCCACTGGATGTGTGAGCTGTGTGAGAAGCGCTTCTCGACGCCGAAAAAAAAAGGCGGAGCCAAGACTCCTAAATCCAAATCGGGCCACAAATAAGCAATAGCATTACCTCGCTGTCTTCCTGACCTTTGCCCTCTTCAAAACAACTGTGAAGTTTAAATGCTTTTCATACCCGCCCTAAAGTGCCTGAAAACTTTGGTGGTGGTCGACCATTACCTGCGTCACGGTCACCCAAAGAGACAAGTGTGTCTGTGAGGAGGGGAAAAACAGATGTTTGACTCCTAATTTTACCCATTTCAGGTATTTCCAATAGAGTTGTGGAATATGGACATAGTTTCTACATGTACTTGGTGCTGTCTATATATATATCAGTCTCCCTCACTCTAGACCGTAGATTGTTATAATCTCATGAGCAGGATTGGTTTGGATATGAAATACTACTTCCTGTGGATGGCTGGACCACCTGTCTTTTGTTTAGAGCATCTGGTGGGTTGTTGTTAAGTGTATGGAGATGAAGAGACAAACTACTTTGACCTTTTGATGATTTCAGGAAACTCGGTCCTCGTTTCATCGACCGATAACAACCTCAAGTACTACCTGAGTAACGATAGTTTTGATGTGTTTTTTTTATATACTTATTTTTGTTTTTGTTTGGACTCAATGATAATCATGTTTCACGCACGCTGTAAGCACGTTGATTTGTATATATGAATTTGTCACAATTTCGTAGCCACTTACATTTTTCAATAAAAACCTTTAAAAATATACACATTCATATTTTCATCAGGCAGACAAGTTAATTACTACTAAGTGTACTTCATATGTGTTATGTGTTTATATTCTAATAAGTCACCTGGCAGGGCTCTGTCAGTGTGTCCGTCCTCCGAGACGGTGTGGACGGCAGCTGGCACGTGGCGGCCAGTTGGTACACACACGCCTTAAGAGACACTCTTTCACTGGTGTAGTTAACACACACACACACTCGCTGGTCTGCTGTCGTCTAATGGACCACTGGCTCACACACACTAGCCTCTTGTTACCTGATATCACAGAGAAAGTGGTTCGACAATAAGAGGGAGAGAAGGGGAGTGTGTGTGTGTGTGTGTGTTTGGCAACGTTTACACAATGAAAGAGTGTGTGTGTGAGCTCGGCAGCCGTCAGACCTGCGCTTGTAGTCGGATACGCGTGTGAACGCTGCTTGGCTTGGCACAGATGTAACTCGAAGGCCACCGCATAAGACTCTCTCTCTCTCTGTGTGTGTGTGTGTGTGTGTGTGTGTGTGTTCATTGAGCCTAACCGCCCACCAACCGAAGTCTCTTGTCCGGAGAGTCTCTGTCGTCAGTTGCTAATGTTACTTTTTGTCCACTTCGCTCACGGCAACAGCATCAACGTCTGTTTGTTGAAGTCGGTTGGGGCCTTTGCTGTTGAAGAGGAAATATTATACCATGTGAGCATGTTTCCTTCAAGTTCAATGGCTTTGTATTATTTTTTATTAAAATCAATCATTTAGAAAAGCAACATGCAGTGCTGCTTTAACACTGTCACCAGTAGGGGGCAGCCAGGAGCTACTAGCGTAGGAATAGGATACAATTTTAATTTTTTCCCAACTATTTCCCTCAACTACTTTTATAACCTTCTCTAACGGTCGCAGAGGGGTGGACGAGCACCTGTATCCATGGTTACGGCGGGTGGATAAGGGTTAAGAAGATGTGTGGGCCGATCTGCAAGAGAGGGGGGGGGGGATTCCCTGCAGCAGGTACCCAGGAAAAGTAACTGTTTTATGGGGGGTTCAGACGGAACCAGTGCACCCTGGAAACAGTGGCAAAGATCAGGGATATGGGTCCATGTGTCTGAACTGTGACCCCCCAGGCTGACTGCTTTATGTGCACACACTCACACACACACACACACACACTCTGTGTTTGTGTGTGTGTGTGTGTGTTTAAAGTCCATTTAAGACCCAATAACAGAGGTTCACCAGTCACTATTGCTGCTGGAGAACAACAGCTGTATGCAGCTGTCTGTGGACACACACAGGGACAGATGGGACAGCTGTCAGCCCAGTGGCTACAGTCGCCAGATGCAGACTGCTGCCATAAACACACTCTCAGACAGACAGTTAGACAGTTATACATGTAAACAGACAGACGGACAGTGAGGGAGACAGCAACAGACAAACAGTCATGCAAGTAAACAGACAGACAGGTAAAGAGACAAGCAGCGAGAGACAGACAGGCAGACAGAGAGACAGACAGGTAAACATACAATCAGACAGAGACACTGCTAGTGATGCAGAGACAGTTAGACAGACAGACAGTTAGATAGGGGGACAGTTAGTGAGGGATACTGAGACAGACAAACAGTTCTATAAGTAGACAAACAGAAAAGTATACAGTTAGACAGACAGGCAGAAAGAGAGACAGGTAGAGAGGCAGACAGGTAAACAGTAAGGTAAACAAACAGAGAAACTGACAGGCAGACAGACAGACAGGCAGAGAGACAGATAGGCAGGTTAACAGACAGACGAGTAGAACGGCAAATACAGATTTCAGTTCAGTGACAGTACGTTAAAACCTCTGTGATCTCAAGCACTGTGGTAGACTGGGACAGACGAGAATTAAGGATGTGGTGTGTGTGTGTGTGTGTGTGTGTGTGTGTGTGTGCGTGCACGTGTGCGTGTGTGTGTGTGGGTGGGGTGGGGATGGTCGCTCTCTTCATTTTATAGCTTCTAACACTGTTTCACACTCCTGTTCCAAACAGGGGGCAGGCATTGTCACTAAGCTGCTGCTGCTGCTGCATGCAGCAGATGAGTGTGTGTGTGTGTGTGTGCGAGTGAGTGAGTGAGTGAAGACAGCATATGGACAATGCCCTCCCTTCCTGTTGTGAGGGAATTTAGAGAAGGCAACTTGGAACTCTGGGAACCACAGTCTCACCTTTGACCTTTAGGATCACACACTGACTCCTGCGCCAGCCACACACACACACATACAGAAGGCCACGCAGCCAGCCAGCTGTCCTCACCGCAGCCAGACCCTGCTCATTTGTTTGTGTGCACGTGTTTGTGTGTGTTCTCTCTCAATTTGTGAGATACAATTTGCAAGATACAGATGAAAGAAACGGAGAGAGTAAGACACAGTTGAGAAAAAGGGAGACATAAAGAGAGACAGTAAGAGAGAGGGAGAGAGGAAGAAAGAGGAGAGAAAGAGAGGTTGGCAGGGGATAATCACTCAGTGCAAGATTTGTGGGTACACAGGTGAAGGAGGTCACTGATTGGTTCAGCTACAGACTATGACCAGCCTATCATTCATGAATTGTGTGTGTGTGATGATTCATGAATTGTGTGTGTGTGTGTGTGTGTGTGTGGGGGGGGGGGGGGGGGGTGCCTTAATTTTCCATCTTCTTTTCTTAAGCCACGTTTGAAATATCGGCCTGTTGGTCCATGTTTGAGTGTGACCCCAGCATGGGCATGGGTTGAATGTGACCCTTAAGTAGGTACAGGGAGGATGGAAGTAGAGAATGAGAGAGGGAGGGGAAGAAAGAGGAGAGGAGAGCAGCTGGCAGGTGTCAGGAGTTACAAAGGGCCATCTGTCCAGTTTGCACTGTTATTTTTCTCTCTTTATCTCTCTTTCCCTCTGTTTCTCTCTCTCTTTTTCTCTCTGTATATCTCTTTAATTCTCTTTCTATGTCTCTCTATCTCTTTCTCTCTGTCTCCCGCTCTCTCTTTCTCTCTCAACTTCATTAAAGTTTCCACTTCACAGAGCCCATTATAATTAATTACTTTCTTTCCCTCCCTGGCTTTCTTGCTAAACATCAGAAAGACACACATGCATTGTCTATATTTTGTTTGTGTGTGTGTGTGTGTGTGTGTGAGAGAGAGAGAGAGAGAGAGAGAGAGAGTGCATGTGTGCGTGCATGTGATCTGTGCTTGCATGTCAGGTCGGTATCCACATAGCATCAGAGAACAGAAGTTCCTCTGCTGTATGCCAACACACACACACGCATGCACACAGGCCCACACACACACACCCACACACTCACACACCGACACCTCTAACCCCTGGCCTATCATCTTGTTCTCAGGAGTTGCCCACTTTCCCAGACAACCACACACACACACACACACACACACACACACACACACACACACACACACACACACACACACACACACACACACACACACAAAACACTATTGTGCGCTTGAGCAAGGCACTTGACCATAAATTACTCCGGGGGAATTGTCCCTGTAATCTTAATGTTAGTCAATGGAGCTTCAGCTGAAGTTCAGGCAGTCAGCTCGGAGTCTGGCCTATTACGAGAACTCGTCATAATGCGCACTACCACACAAACCAATCACACGCAAACCCGTACTCAATCTGCTCAGACCAAGGAAGAGGGGGAGACTATTTAAACAACCGGCAATCACTAATACGGTGCATCGACAAGGTAATGAGAATTCTTCCCACCTCCACCCCAACTGCCGCCCGGGTCTGCCGCTCTGTTCTGCCATTCTGTTCTGCTATTCTGTGCTGCTTTTCTGAACAACATTGGCAACATTGTGCAAATCTTTTCAAAAGGGGGATCGAAGTATGAGTGCTCCCTGCCTCCGGATGATGAACCAGATTCGATTCGATTCGATTCAACTTTATTGTCATTGCGCATGTCACAAGTACAAAGCAACGAAATACAGATTGCAGATAGATATATGCAGCAGGGAGCTTCAATATGTAGCAGACACAACCACGCCAAATTTGATATATAAATCATATTTAATAAATGCTTAAAAGATGAAGAACTTGTCTGACTGAATTTTGGATAGTGGTAAACATAAAAATGTAACATCTGCAGCTCCCACTGAGCTCAGATAGATTACCAGTAACTGCTGCCTCTTTTTTTATTTGAAATACCTGGTGTTAAGGTTCAGTTTGGGAACTTTTTTGTGTTTTTTACCTTTTAACCTGTTAACCCATTGCATTTAATCCCAGGATCTACTCATGTGCTATCACAACGAAGCCGTATCCACTGTACTATGTGTCTAATTATATGTAGGCCCTATCCACTGTACTATGTGTCTAATTATATGTAGGCCCTATCCACTGTACTATGTGTGTAACCGTGTGTAAGCGCTATCCACTGTCCTATGTGTGTAACTGTAAATGCTATCCACTGTCCTATGTGTCTAATTATATGTAAGCGCTATCCACTGTACTATGTGTCTAATTATATGTAGGCCCTATCCACTGTACTATGTGTCTAACTATGTAAGCCCTATCCACTGTACTATGTGTGTAACCGTGTGTAAGCGCTATCCACTGTCCTATGTGTGTAACTGTAAATGCTATCCACTGTCCTATGTGTGTAACTGTGTAAGTGCTGACCACTGTCCTATGTGTGTAACTCTATGTAAGCCCTATCCACTGTCCTATGTGTGTAACTGTGTAAGCACAGTCCACTGTCCTATGTGTGTAACTATATGTAAGCGCTATCCACTTTCCTATGTATGTAAGTATGTGTAACTGTGAAGCGCAGTCCACTGTCCTATATGTGTAACTACAGTGCCTTGCAAAAGTATTCACCCCCCTTGGCTTGTTACTTATTTTGTTACATTACAACCTGTAATTTAAATGTTTTTTAATCTGAATTTTATGTGATGGATCTGCACAAAATAGTGTAAGTTGGTGAAGTGAAATGAGGAAAAAATATATATTAAAAATTATTTTTAAAAATAGAAATCTGGAAATTGGCATGTGCATATGTATTCACCCCCTTTGCTATGAAGCCCCTCAAAAGTTCTGGTGCAACCAATTACCTTCAGAAGTAACATAATTAGTGAAAAGAAGTCCACCTGTGTGTAATCTAAGTGTCACATGATCTGTCAGTATAAACACACCTTTTCTGAAAGGTCCCAGAGGCTGCAACACCACTAAGCAAGAGGCATCACACCATGAAGACCAAGGAGCTCTCCAAACAAGTCAGGGACAAAGTTGTTGAGAAGTACTAGTCAGGGTTGGGTTATAAAAAAATATCCAAATCTTTGATGATCCCCCGGAGCACCATCAAATCCATCATCTTCAAATGGAAAGAACATGGTACCACAACAAACCTGCCAAGAGAGGGCCGCACACCAAAACTCACAGACCGGGCAAGGAGGGCATTAATCAGAGAGGCAGCACAGAGACCAAAGGTAACCCTAAAGGAGCTGCAGAGTTCCACAGCAGAGACTGGTGTATCTGCGCATGGGACCACAATAGGCCGTACACTCCATAGAGCTGGGCTTTATGGAAGAGTGGCCAGAAAAAAGCCATTACTTAGTGTTAAAAATAAGATGGCACGTTTTGAGTTTGCCAAAAGGCATGTGGGCGACTCCCCAAATGTATGGAGAAAGGTGCTCTGGTCAGATGAGACTAAAATTGAACTTTTCGGTCACCAAGGAAAACGCTATGTATGGCGCAAACCCAACACATCCCATCACCCCAAGAACACCATCCCCTCATGCAGTGGGGATGTTTTTCAGCAGCAGGGACTGGGAAACTGATTCGAGTCGAGGGAAAGATGGATGGTGCTAAACACAGGGATATTCTTGAGCAAAACCTGTTTCAGTCTGCCTGTGATTTGAGACTGGGACGGAGGTTCACCTTCCAGCAGGACAATGACCCGAAGCATACTGCTAAAGCGACACTCGAGTGGTTTAAGGGGAAACTATTAAATGTGTTGGAATGGCCTAGTCAAAGCCCAGATCTCAATCCAATTGAGAATCTGTGGTCAGTCTTGAAGATTGCTGTTCACAAGCGGAAACCATCCAACATGAAAGAGCTGGAGCAGTTTTGCCTTGAGGAATGGGCAAAAATCCCAGTGGCAAGATGTGGCAAGCTCATAGAGACTTATCCAAAGCGACTTGCAGCTGTAATTGCCGTAAAAGGTACAAAGTACTGACTTTAGGGGGGTGAATAGTTATGCACGCTGAAGTTTTCTGTTATTTTGTCCTATTTGTTGTTTGCTTCACAATAAAAAAAAAAATCACATCTTCAAAGTTGTAGGCATGTTCTGTGGATAAAATGATGCAAACCTTCAAACAATCCGTTTTAATTCCAGGTTGTGAGGCAACAAAACATGAAAAATGCCAAGGGGGGTGAATACTTTTGCAAGGCACTGTATATGTAAGCGCTGTCCACTGTCCTATGTGTGTAACTATATGTAAGCGCTATCCACTGTCCTATGTATGTAAGTATGTGTAACTGTGTAAGCACTGTCCAATGTCTGTAACTGTGTAAGTGCTATCCACTGTACTATGTGTGTAACTGTGTGTAAGCGCTATCCACTGTCCTATGTATGTAAGTATGTGTAACTGTGTGTAAGCACTATCCACTGTCCTATGTGTGTAACTGTGTGTAAGCTGGAAGCTCTGTTGGTGTAACCAGACATTGTTTACTCTGGTGAGTGACCCCCCCCCCCCCCACACACACACACACACATACACACATACACACACACACACACACACACCACAGCACCACACACAGACACACACACCCCAGCTCCACACACAGAGGGCGGACACTGGCAAGCACTTCCTCTCCCTTTCCCTTCTATTTCCTGTTTTAGGGCTCCTGCCCCGACCTGCAGCATTCCTCAGGAGAACGCGTTAGCACACACACACACACACACACACACACACACACACACACACACACACACACTTTCTATCATGCACACTCGCACACTTTCTCTTTCTATCAAACACACACACACACACACACACACACACACACACACACACACACACACACTCACTCTTTCTATCCAACACACACACACACACACACACACTTTTTTTATCAAACACACATGCACTCTATCTACTGAACACGCACAGGCTAACACACACACACACACACACACACTCTCTTTCTACCAAACACACACATTTACACGCAAACATGCACACACACACACAGGCACACGCTGTGTTATTCTGTCAAGCACATACACACATTGACATACACACACACAAACTAATTGACTCTCTTTCTCATTCAAATACTCGCTCTCTCTCTTTCTGTCAAACACACACACACTCACTTTCTCTTTCTTTCTTTCTTAAACACACACACACACACACACACACACTTTCTCTCATTATCTCTCACTCTCTCTCTCACTCAAATACATTCTCTCAACTTGTCCCACATTTTTTCCTTAACACAGATACACACACAGTCACACACCCGCATTCACTTGCATCAACAATGGAACTCTGCTCTACTGAACTTCTGGTGATTAAGCAGCAAGCAGATTGGAAAGCAACGCTGCCACTGTGTGTGTGTGTGTGTGTTTATGTGGATGTGTGTGTGCGTGTGTGTGTGTGTGTGTGTGTGTGTGTGTTTATGTGGATGTGTGTGTGTGTGTGTTTATGTAGCGTTGACTTGGCATAGTGTGCTCGTTAAAGTCGAGTTCTTTGCGCGATCCCACCGACACAGGACTACTGGGGGTGATTCCATGACGCCTGACTCACACAGACGTCTGTTTGTGCGGCCATCACACAAACCAGATCCAATTTATACATCCAAACTTATTATATATGTTATATATGTTATATTGAAAATGGCAGTAATGATGTGCTCTCTAAAGAGTTTGTGTTTGGTTGTTTGAAGCTGAGGGTCACAGTTTGAGGTCACGGACGGAGGTGAGGAAGAGGTGACATGCTGCATCTACCCTCATTAGCCAGTCAGAGTGCAGTGCTACGGGTCATTAGCCAATCAGAAAGGAGCATGCCAGGTCAGAACAAAAAGCCCAAAGTGACGGAATCCCAACTGACAGCTAGCAGCAGGCCGCTCTGAAGCACGGAGGAGTGGAAGTGTGGTGTGTGTGTGTGTGTGTGTGTGTGTTCGTTCCATTGCGCATGTAAGTCTCTTCTGCTTGTTTCACTGATTGTGTCACTGTGTGTGTGTGTGTGTGTGTGTGTGTGTGGGTGGGTGGGTGGGTGGGTGGGTGTGTGTGTGTGTGTGTCAGGGAGTTTGCAGTGTGTCCCAATTAGTACTGTGAGCTGGCACACGCGTACCCATCGAGGGGAACCGGTCACTCAGGGAGGGGAAAGACCATTTCGCCCGGCTCTGGAAGAACTACTGAGTTTGATAATGGCTGAGCTCCAGTTCTGACTAATGGTTTGGGTGAAACAGTCACAGACAGAATTCAGAGAGAGTAAATGAGAAATGGGGAGACAGTGAAAGAAACAAGGAGAAAGACGGTAGGAAAGGAGAGAGAGAGTAAAGAGAGGGATAGAGGAAAAAAGAGAAACGGATATAAAGGAAAAGAATGGGAGAGAGGGATAGAGAAAGTGAGGGAGACATGGACAAAATGGGGGAAGAAAAAGATAGAGTTAGAGAAGGAGAGAGGGTTAGAGGGAGAGAAACAGACAGAGAGGGAGAAAAGGAGAGAGAGAAGGAGGAAATGGAGCGAGAGGGATAGAGACAGAGAGAGTAAAAGTGGAGAAAGAGTTAGAGGGTGGGATAGAGAGAGAGTTAGAGACACAGAGGGAGAAAAGAAGGGTTAGAGAGACAGAGGGAGAAAAGGAGAGTTAGAGAGACAGAGGGAGAAAAGGAGAGTTAGAGACACAGAGGGAGAAAAGGAGAGTTAAAGAGACAGAGGGAGAAAAGGAGGGAGAGTTAGAGAGACACAGAGGGAGAAAAGGAGGGAGAGTTAGAGAGACAGAGGGAGAAAAGAAGAAAGAGATGGAGAAAAGGAGAGAGAGTTAGAGAGACAGAGGGAGAAAAGGAGAGTTAGAGACACAGAGGGAGAAAAGACAGGGAGACAGGCTGAGGGAGGAAACAGGCATGGTTTCCTGAAGCGCCAACTCTGCTAGCCTGCGACCCTCACACACAGCCTCACACACACCCACCCACACACACACACACACACACACACACACACCCCACACACACACAGCCTCACACACATGCACAGAGACACCACACACAGCCTCACACACACACAGACACACACAGAGACACAGAGAGAGAGAGAGAGAGAGAGAGACACACAGAGACAAAATAAACAGACACACACACACACAGTCTTACACACACAGAGACACACACACACACACACACACACACACACAGACACACACACACACACACACATAGTCACACACACACAGACAACATACAGAGACACCCACAAACACACACACACGCACACACACACAGAGTCACACACACCCACACACCCACACTGCCACATTCTTAATCAGCAGCTTTGTTATCCCTCCTTTAAGAGGAAGTCTGATTGTTTTTACTGAAGACTGACTCTACCACCCTAGTCTGGGAGAGGTGCAGGTTCTCTCTCTCACACACACACACACACACACACACACACACTCCCAGACTGACTCTACCACCCTAGTCTGGGAGAGGTGCAGGCTCACACACACACACACACACAAACTAACCCACGTAAACCACACACTGACACACACATGGCGGACATGCACATAAAACACACGCACACACCAACCCACGTAAACGACACACATTCACACTAACCCACATATACGACACACAGACAAGGCAGATTCATCCACAAATCTCACAATGTCAAATGCATACAAAGTATCTTAAACAAAGCACCGACATCTGACACATGACCCCTTCACTTCAAACAGTAGTTTTAGTTTTCTACAAAAAAAATACTCAATACACTCAATAGTTATGCATTTGATGTTAGATATTATAACCGCTGAAAATATAAGCCAACATAAAGCATTCAATCTGACACAGAAGCACCTCTCTCCCCCTTTCTCTCTCCTCTCACTCTCTTCTTCTCTCCCCTCTCTCTATCCTCTCTCTCTCCTTCTCTCTCTTCTCTCTCTCTCTCTCTCTCTCTCTCTCTCTCTCTCTCTCTCTCTCTCTCTATCTGCAGCAGACAAAGCAGCACCCCTCTGTCTCCCCCCTCGGTCTCTCCTTCTCTCTCCCTTCTCTCTCCTCTCTCTCTCTATCTCTCTCTGCAGCAGACAAAGCAGCTCTCCTCTGTCTCCCCCCTCGGTCTCTCCTTCTCTCTCTCCCTTCTCTCTCCTCTCTCTCTCTATCTCTCTCTGCAGCAGACAAAGCAGCTCTCCTCTGTCTCCCCGATCTGTCTCTCCTTCTCTCTCTCTCTCTCTCCCTTCTCTCTCCTCTTTCTCTCTATATCAGTCTGTAGCAGACAATGCAGCTCTCCTCTCATTGTCTCAACACTCAGTGAGTTCCATCCTGTCCTCTCTGTCGGTTGGATTGATAATGAAGTGTGTGTCTCTCTCTGTGTGTGTGTGTGTGTGTGTGTGTGTGTGTGTGTGTGTGTGTGTGTGTGTGTGTGTGTGTGTGTGTGTGTGTGTGTGTGTGTGTGTGTGTGTGTGTGTGTGTGTGTGTGTGTGTGTGTGGTGGAGGGTCGTTGGGGGATGGGATTGTCTGCAAAAGGAAGGGGGGGTTCAGTTGCCCTCTCTTGAATCCTCTCTTTCCTTTTTCTGTCTCTCTCTCAATTGTCTCTCACTCTTTCTCTGTCTCTCTCTCTCTCACGTGTCTCTCTCTCTTTCTCTGTCTCTCTCTCTTACGTCTCTCCATGTACTTCCACCTCTTTATCTTCTCTCGCTCCCTCTCTGTTTCTGTCCAAGTCACTCTCTCTCTCTCTCCTACTTTCTCTCTTCTTTCTCTATTTTTCTATCTCTCCCTCTCTATCTCTCTCCTGCCGCTGCCTCCTTGTGTCACTGTCGGGTCGACAGACAGACAGACAGACAGGACAGTAAACAAATAAACAGACAGACAGACGGACGGACGGACGGACGGACGGACGGACGGACGGACAGACAGACAGACAGCGAGCGGACGGGCGGGCGGGCCAACGGGCGGGCCCGTTGAGCTAAAGGCCTGCTACACAGAAGCGCAGTGCACACTCGCTGGAACCAGAGGAGGCGGAAAGAGGAGGTCAGCGGAGAACTGGTGTCATGACAGGAGAACAGATGAGAAGATAGGAGGTGAACAGAGGAGAAAGAAGGAGGAGAACAGGAGGATGACAGAGGAGAGAAAAGGAGAATGAAGAAGCAGAATAAGAGGACAGAGGATGAGAAGATAGGAGAAAAGAGGAGTACAGAGGAGGAGAACAGAGGAGAAGAACAGAGGAGAACAGAGGAGAACGAAAGAGAAGAACAGAGAAGAACAGAGAGCATAGTGGTGTCTTTGTTCAGCGTCTTCCGGATCCTCTGGTTTCTCCTCCATCTGCTGAGGAGGACATTATCATGTGAAGAGCAGATGCAGCATTCACATCCACACCAGTCATTAATCAAGACGTCAGAGCTAGCGCCCCTTCCCACACACACACACACACACACACACACACACACACACACACACACACACACACACACACACACACACACACATACACACAACCTAATACTCCAAATCAAACTCCAAATAGACACTCGCCTTCGAAAACAGACCCGCATTCAAAACCGTACCCCTCCACATTACAAATTCATCTAAAAAAATACAAACTAACACCCACACAAACACCCACCCACACACACCCACACACACACACACACACACACACACACACACACACACACACACACACACACACACACACACACACACACACACACACACACACACCACTAACACTTCCTCCTACTGGCTCCCACTTTATTCTGGCCCCAGTAAGGGAAACCTGGCAACGTAAAGGAATTTACAATCAGATCTGGCAACCCATCTCACCCAGCGCATAACAGAATAGTGTCGCAATAGATCACTTGATTTACTCAAAACTGTTTTCTCAAAACAGGTCAAAAACTGTTATATATACCACCTCTGTAGCAATATGATCTATTTCTGGATTGAAATGTATTGGTCACACGTTCTGATGAGAATACTATCAATTTAAGCAGATCAAAAAAGTTGCAGGCTTTACTAGATTTTTGTATTAGTACTTCAGTATGTACTCGTGGAGTACTCAGTAGATAGTATTTAAGTATGTGGTTACAAACATAGAATTTGTGAGCCAGTTGTTGATGTTAAGTCACAATAAGAAACCGACCTGGTGTACTTGTGCTACCCATTGCTGTTGCTATGCTACTACAGAGAACCCATTCAATTTGCTAGCTAGCTGTTGTTTTTGCTACTAGGGGTAGCCCATTATGGGTTCTGGTGTTAGCAGTTGGTGTTGCTATGCTACTTAAGGCAAGCCATTAGGTCTGCTAGCGCTAGCAGTTGGTGTTGCTATGCTACTAAAGGTTAACCCATTAGGTGTGTTAGTGCTAGCAGTTGGTGTTGCTTTGCTACAAAGGTAACCCATTAGGTGTGCTAGCGCTAGTAGTTGGTGTTGCTTTGCTACAAAGGTAACCCATTAGGTGTGCTAGTTCTAGTAGTTGGTGTTCCTTTGCTACAAAGGTAACCCATAAGGTGTGCTAGCGCAGTTGTTGTTGTTGTCATTGCTACTCACTACTAAGAAGAATTCACTTTGAAGCTCATTTTATTTTTCTAACAGGTACCTACTGCTTGCTTCCTGTTCAGATTGATATAAAACAAAAACCCAGCTCTAAACTGCTCTTTACAGGTTGCTAGTGGACCCTGCTTCCACAAACACACACACACACACACACACACACACACACACACACACACACACACATAAAACACACACACACAGACACACATTAAATCCACACAAACACACACTCTTTTCTGACAACATCTGCTCGAGTTTCGTCCCTTTCCCATCCACCAGTGGGTGTGTCCTTTGTATCTCCAGTGCCATTGTTGCAGCCAATCATTGTCCTCGGCAGGCGCTTCCCACGATGCAAAAGGCACACACTCGTGTCTTCCTACTCTCTCTCTTTATTACTCTCTCTATCTCTTTATTTCTCTCTCTCTTTCTAACTCTCTTTCTTTCTCTCTCTCTCTTTCTCTCTCAGCCTATCGCTCTCTCTCTCTGCCTATCTCTCTCTCTTTTTCTTTATTTCTCTCTCCGTCTCTCTCTCTGCCTATCTCACACTCTCTATCTCGCCTATCTCTCTCTCTTTTTATTTATCACTCTCTCTATCTCTCTCTCGCGCGCACGCTTCTTTATCACTCTCTCTGTCTCTCTCAATTTCCTCTTTTCATTCACTTTCAATTCTTTGTTTACCGTTGTCCACTGATTGTTTTGATTGTTGTTGTTTTGAAAACATCAATGTGTTGATCACACACACACACACACACACACACACACACACACACACACACACACACACACACACACACACACACACACACACACACACACACACACACACAAGTGCACACAGAAGAAACAAACACACTCAGAGGTTGTTCATGAGGAAAACATCTACCTCCATATGTTAGTAATATCCATCACAACTTAAATGAAAAGCTTCGTGTGTGTGTGTGTGTGTGTGTGTGTGTGTGTGTGTGTGTGTGTGTGTAACAGTAATATGTGTGAACCGAAGAGACACAGTATGTACAGTATGTATGTGTATGTGTCCATGAAACGTTTGGCTTGCCACCAATGAAACTCCAAAAAGGCTTTTCAGTGTGTAGTAGATATTGTGTGACACATTAAATTCGATCTCTTTTGAAATAATTTTGTCTTCATTACAATAGTTTTGTCCATTATGTTATGTCTTTTTCTTTGAAAACCACAAGGTCCATCAGAATGCAACGTAAATATTGAACGTGACTTGTGTTGGGCTTCCCACATGGTTTGTGTCACTAAAGGATCCCACATGTCTCCACAGAGAGACTATGAGTCTTTTGACTCCATTGTTTTGACTCCATGGTTTGTGTCACTATAGGATCCTACACGTCTCCACAGAGAGACTTAGGATTCTTTTGACTCCATGGTTTTGACTCCGTGCGGTGATTGGGACGATGAAACAGGGAGGCATGCGGCCCGGAAACTTTACTCTCATTACCATCTCCTGTGTGTACGTGTGTGTGTGCGTGTGTGTGTGCATGTGTGCGTGTGTGTGCGTGTGTGTGTCGGCTGGCCAGTGCAGGAGGTCAGAGTTTGAGGCCTATGGAGGGACAAAGGCAGTGCTTTAAGCCTGTCTCCTCCGATTTGCCAAGTCAGCGAAAAGCCATTGTGGGGCTTAAAAAAGTGAAGTTAAAAAGCTTAGCGTGGTATGTGAACACCACCGGCCAATAGCGGTGTAATACAAGCAAAATACTTTTTCACTGGTCACTGGACACTGTTGCCGGGGAGAGGGAGGGCAGCAACAAGAGGCTGGAACGGATGTTTCAGATTCAGAAGTTAGAGATGATTATTCATAAAAAAAGATTCAGAAGCTAGAGATATAACTGTTGTTTTTATAAAAAGGTTCATAATGTAGGAAATATAACAAGTGATTTATGAACTGTCAAGGCGATCAATCAATGATTGTACAGATTGATTTATTTCAGATGAGAAGTTAGGTATGAAACTGCCGATTTCAGTTCAATCAACCACAGATGGGAGTGGGATCAATAAAATGTGAATAGTATTGATTTGTATGTTCTGATCTATCCTGTCCTATTTCTCTGCTCATATGACATAAGAGCCCGTGAATGAACTTCGGAGAATATTAATGAGCGACTCGTTGCGGAGGGAGAAGAAGAGAAGGAAAACGATGAAGACCGTGAATCTGGAGCGAGAAGTTAAGATGAAGAAAAGGAATGAGTGACTCCGAGAGATGAACAGAAAGAAATGATGAAGAGAAGGAAAACGATGAAGACTCTGAATCAAGAACGAGAAATCAAGTTGAAGAGAAGGAATGAGTGACTCAGAGAGATGAAGAGAGTGATGAAGACTCTGGAGGATCTGCTCTCCAGATGAACCTTTGGTTAGCAAGACACATCTTCGATTGAGGTGGTTCGCTCTCAGTTTGACTACATGACTCACACACACACACACACACACACACACACACACACACACACACACACACACACACACACACACACACACACACACACACACACACACACAGACACACACACACACACACACACACAGAGACACAAACACAACGCACACACGCACACGCGCGCAGGGAAACCAGGCCTATTTACAGGACTGTGGTTTGTCTCGCTCCCTCTGTCAGTGGTCTTATTCTAACTAAAAATAGCTTCCGTTTAGATACACACACACAGACGCACACACACGGTGGACACACACACACACACACACACACACACACACACACGCACACACACACACATTCAGCGGAGTGCAGCAGCCTGTGATTACGGGGTGTGGCTTTGTCTCGTTCAGAGGCACCGCATGGAGACAGTCGTCTGCTGTGTCAGACCCGACACACGCACACACGCTCACACACGTACACTCACACACACACACACACACACACACACACACACACACGCGCGCTCAAACACAGACATACACACTCACACACTCACACACACACACACACACACACACACACATACACACTCACACTCCTTTAGGACCATAATTTGTACGTAAAATAAAAATCTCTCCACTCAGCTCCTCTCATTAACATGTAAAGAACAACAAACATATTTCCTTCATCATTTATTTTGGAAAAATAATCAGCTGATTTCCTTAATAATAAAACAATAAAACGAATGTTTCTTTACAAAAAAAAAACGCCTCAATTAAATACATTTCTGTTACACACTAACAGTCACAGTGGTCGCAAGTGCCCTTTATACATTTTACATTAGTCTGGAGACAGAAAAACAATAAAAACTCAACTTAAATAATAATATCAAATCCAACTCACAAAAGCTCATCACAAACAAATGAAACACAAATAATTACACAATTAAATAAAAATATCAAACGCTTCCTCTTTCATAAAATAGAAACAACAAAAAAATACAAAACAAATTGATGGACAGTATTTTTTTTTTTTATACCAATGTGAAGGCGATGTCATCCCTTCCTGAGCCATTAGCGGAAGAATGGCTGTGAAAGGGGGCGGGAGCAGTCCTCAGCATACATACGTGGTACGACTATGACCTAACGGCAAACACACACACACACACACACACACACACACACACACCTGCCTCCGTACGGCAAACACTCAAGACACGCCTTCATAGTGCAACGAGATACAACAGCCCTACAAATCCACTACGACGTATTCCTGGGACAACATTTTCAACTGGTGACAGAGAAGGTAAGGGGGAGGGTTAAATGTGAGAGGTCGTTTTGGGAATGTGAACAAGCCACTATGGCCTAACATCATCATCATCATCATCATCATCATCATCATCATCTGTAATTTTCAACGCTGAGAACCAGCTCAGTCCACCCCCCCCCCCCCCCAAAAAAATAACAACCAGAAAACATCCACATCCAGCATTAAAAATACACACACAAACACACGCACGCTGTACACCAACAAACTACATAGTACTCCAATGTACTATATCAGTACTCCAACGTACTACATCAGTACTACACAAAGCCGACTACTACACGTTTGTCCATTCGGTACTTTAAATCAGTACAACATAGTTCCAGTCAGTACTCCAAAATGTACTACAAAAACACTCGTTTTGTGTCCAAGTGAGGATTCCATCAGTACTAGGTCTGTTACTGGTAATCCAGTATACTAAACCAGTATACTGATGTAATCCAGTATCCTAAACCAGTATACTCTGGTGTAATCCAGTATCCTTAACCAGTATGATAAACCAGTATACTCTGGTGTAACCCAGAATAAACCAGTATACTCTGGTTGTAATCCAGTATCCTAAACCAGAATACTCTGGTTGTAATCCAGAATAAACCAGTATACTCTGGTTGTAATCCAGGATGATCTTCCGGTTGTGGAGAGTCCCACAGCGTCGGTAGGTCAGTGGGTCTGTACAGTCGTTAGGTACAGTCGTTAGACGGGAAACGTTCCCCTTCTGTTTGGAGCAGCATAAATGGAGTAAAACCTCCTCAAAGACAAGGTGAGCTACAGCTCAAGTCTGGTCTGGTCCGGTCCAGTTCGACCCGGCTTGGATCCAAAACTGTCCCGCTAGGGTATTATACCTGGAGCACGGAGAGAGAGAGAGAGAGAGGGGGGGGGGGGGAGAGGCCATTAGTTTCAACAACCTACATGTTTTACAAGGACAGTTCCAGCCACAGATCACATAATGGTAATGACGGACTTTCTGTCACTTTTAAAAAACAAATCTGTGCGTTAATTTGTAGGGGCCTAATGGAAATTTAAATGAATTGTTACACTGGGTTAGCGGCTAGCCAGGTGATTGTTACAGCGCGGTGGTTGCTACAGCGCGGTGGTTGCTAGGTGGAAGATTACACTGCGGTGGTTGCTAGGCGGGAAGTTCACCTCGGTAGCGATGAGACACTCGTCCTTCTGGTCGGAGATGACGTAGACGGACTGATACTTGGAGTCGCTGCAGCATGGCGACTCCTCGGGGTGTTTCAGCTCTGACGACTCACTGCAGACCAAAATAAAAAAGAATTATTATTATGATTTATCTACTGTAATCTCAACACTGATGAACCATTCAAACACACACACATATACACTTATCATGTTTCTCTTGGTAATTGTTGGTTTATTGTGTTTCTTTTTGTTAATTGTTATTATTTCTAGCTCAGGCATGTTGTTGTGGCATGTTTACCTGTTCAGTCTGTAGCGGCTGTGTTTGTCCTCGGGTGATTGGGAGCAGCTGTCCTCACACCTCGCTCCTCTCCATTCCTCCTCCTCCTCCCCGCCGCCACCGCACTCCGATTGGCCCTCCTGTCTGAGCTCCTTGCACATTGATTGGTCGTCGGGCCTAAGTTCGTGCACCAGGTTGTAATCCATGCTGGAGTAACGGGACGACTTGTAGCCCTTCTTCTCCGGTCCGCAGAGCCCGTTGACCGAGCCCGCCATCTCCGAGCGATAGTCCACCTTCTTATTAGTGTTCTTAACCCCCGCCGTCGCCACGACGCCCACCGCCAGCTCCTTGTCGCCACGGTGACAGTTGTTGGTGAGGTTGTTCATGGTCTCACTCTCGCTGCCGAGCCGATCGCGCTGCTGAACTTTGACCCGGACGTAAACCACCAGAACCGAGCAGCCGATCAGAGACAGGAGGACCAGGAAGATCCCTGCGCACACTGCCGTCCACGGAAACCCCGCGTTGTCCTCGTTATCTTCCTCACTGCCTTCCTTATCGTCGTCGTCGTACTCCGCTGAGTACCTTCTGCCAGCTCCGTCCGCCACGGAAGCTTCCGGTAAAAGAAACTGGCAGTTCCTACCGCCGTAACCGGGAACACACGCGCAGACGTAGCGGCCGGCGCGCTCGTGGCATGTGGCTCCGTTGTGGCAGGGGCTGTGCTGGCAGCGGCTGATGGGGGCACTGCAGTTCTGGCCCGTGTATCCGGGGGGGCAGGTACAGGTGTATCCGTGAGGGCCGTCCTGGCAGGTGCCCCCGTTCTGACAGGGGTAGGTGGGGCAGAGGGACAAGCCGGTGCCGGTGCTGGTGCCGCTGGCGTCACAATGAGGTCCAGAGAAGCCCTCGGTACACTGGCACTGGTAGGAGTTCACCAGGTCCACGCACTCGGCACCTAGAAGACATGAAAGAGGAACACCGCATTAGACTTAAAAAATTGCATGTAAACACACTATTCAAATGGGAATTATTTTAATGTGGTGAAATATTAAGTGTTCCATCGAATATTGAAAAAGAACGGATTTAGAAAGAAATCGTTACACGCACACCCACACAAACACACAAACACAAACACACTCACACACACACACACAACCAAAAGCCTGTTTCGGTGAAGGGAGTCGGCAGTCAGCGTACCATTGAAGCAAGGGTTCGACCTGCAGTGGTCAATTTTTTTCTCGCAGTTGAAACCCACATGGCCTGGAGGACACTGGCAGAAGTAGCCGCCCTCGGGGTTGTCGGCACAACGCCCACCATTAAAGCAAGGCCCGTCGGCGCAAGTCATGGCGCTCAGCTCACAGTGGCTGCCGTAGAAACCTGGTGGGCAGGTGCACTGGTAGGTGTTGTCAAGATCCTGCACGAGAGCGAGAGAGATTGGCATTTGTTATTGACATGTTTGATGCTCAAAAATGGATTTTCTGACATCATTACGATGTCATTTTCAAGTCGTGGTCAGTGGTAAGATATTTGTAACTCACCCTGCAGCTGCCTCCATTGCGACAGGGACTTCCGGAACACTCGTTCACCTGGAGCTCACAGCTGGCCCCAGCGTAACCGGGGCGACAGGCACAGGTGTAGCTCCCTTGGCCTGTGTTGGTGCAGGTGGCTCCATTCAAACATGGCTTGTGGTGCGTGCAGTAGTTCAGGTCTAAACAATTACAAACAAACAAACAAAGGTTATCTTAACAGCCAATATGGATGTTTTAAGTTGTTTAAATTCATCCTTACTAATCATAATAATTGTTAATTACATGGCAATGACTTGTTAAGCTATAGTGGCGCGTAATTTAGCTTGTTTGCCTCATTAGTGATAGATAGATAATTAGCTAGGTACGCTAGCTAGCAGTGGGTCAGTTAGCCTGGTTGTCAAGGTAACTCACCCTGGTTACAGAAGAGACCGCCCCACCCCTCCTGGCAGTTGCATTGCCATGGCTGCTGGCAAGTGCCATGGAGACACCCAGGGTAACGGATACAGTCGTCGCAGTAACGGCCACTGAAGCCCACACGGCACCTTACAAAGCAACAACATGGCCGTTAAAAACAGACAACAACAACAACAGCAACAGCAACAATCGCTAGAACTCGATCACAGAAACATCATATCACATGTAATGGGCCGTATCACAGGATTGTGTATTGATGATGTAAAGTCTATTACAGGACAATGTTGTGACTGAGACAATCCTTAAAGTCAACAGAGAGAGAGAAGGAAAAGGGGAGAAAGAGATGGGGGAAGGGAAAGAGAGTAGTTGCAGAGACTTACTTGCACTCTCCGGGTTTGTCACAAAAGCCGTGCTCGTCATCACAGCCAGGCAGACAGATCGCTGTACAGACAAGAAAGGAGAAGAAGAAGAAGGCACACAGTGAATCATGGGAAACGGAGTGTTTTGTCACCATGTGTTGTTTACCCAAACAGTCTCCTATTCAATCTTTTCAGTCACAGAAACACACACACAGATACACACACACACACAGAGACACAGACAGGCACACACACACATACACACACACAGGCACACACACACACACACACACACACACACACACACACACACACACACACACAGAGACACACACAGAGACGCAGAAGGCCAGAGTGCTGGAGGCCAGCTTGCTGTCTGGCGGCCTGTCTCGGCCCTGTCCTGCCTCTGTGGCCAGGGGGACAACAGACACACCACGCTTAACACAGTTGCTCCCCACACAAAAGACCTACACACACAAAGACTTCTTTTTCTCCTGACTATGGGTCAGAAGTCCCTTTTTTCCCTGGCTGCTCTCAACCCCCCCCCCCCCCCCCACACACACACACACACACACACACACACTCATACACTCACACCCCTACCACCACCCCTCTCCCTCTTCTCCCCTCCCCTCCATTCCCCCTCCTGTCTCTAACTCTCTCTCCCAGGGCTATAGACAAGACTAGCCAGCTGGCTAACACTGGGCCTGTAGCCGCGCGAGGAAGACAGCTGCTCCATTGTCTGCCCTCACTACCCAGCTGCCTTTTCCACCAACAATACAGCCTTGCGCTTGTCCAATCAACGGCCCCTCTCGCAACAATGCTTCGCCGCCCTCGGCCAATCGGCGGCGAGCGTGCAGTTAAGGAGCTACCGTCTAATGTAAGGCACGCGCGTGTGAGTGACTATAGAGCCCTCAGCGCTCGTTTACACTGACGCCTGTTGCCAGATCACTATGAAATTAAAACTTTTTACATGTTTATACGTTTTTTTCCGAACATAATTTTGGGTTTCTTTTATTTTTTCTCCTACAAACATTTCTACATTTAGCATTATAACAAACACAGTTCCTATGAATAAAAAAAATCAATAATAACATGAAAGAGTTGGGGGGGGGGGGGGGGGTGTACTCACGTTCAGTGCAGTATTGCCCTTTCCAGCCAGAGTTGCAGACGATGTCGCCTTTCTCTCCACAGGTGAAGTGTCCGAAAGCGTCGTCTCTTGGTCTACAGAACACGGAGCACCCTTCGCCGTAGTAGTGCTCGTCACAAACAAAGCGGTAGGAGTATTTGAGCTCGGTGCGTCCTGCGGTCTGTAGGTCAGGAGACCACTCGCCTCCAACTGTAAGGTGTCTCTGTGTGGTCACACGGCTAATCAAACGCTCTGGGTTTTCTGCAAAATTAAATTGTAAATTTTTTTTAAAATTAGTTATTCATTAATTTATGCTATAAGAGAAGCGTTATTTGTGCGTGTGTGTGTGTGTGTGTGTGTGTGTGTGGGGGGGGGGTCTGACTAAATGATGCCCGAGTTGTGTCAAGGTTCATAAAAATTGGAAAACATGCTTTCAGCATATTTTTAATTGCCCCCCCCCCCCACCCCCACCCCCAAAGAAAAATGGCCCCTGTGACATGGTTAATTCATAACAGAGCCGCACGGTTCATTTGTCATGTAACGCGCTGCCCACCTGTTGAGAGATCGTCCAGTGAGTCAGTGTTCAGTGCCTCAATGATGAGAGAGAAAGTGCCCTGAGGAGAGAGAAAGAAGAGCAGAGCGACAGACGGTCAGACGGTGAAATAACAGCTGGTCCCTACGCCCAGAGGCGGTGGTGCGGGAGCCATCACATCGCCAGTCAATAAATCTCTGATGCTAATCTCCGTGTTGATTAGGGTCTAATAGAGGGGATACCTGCTCTCTTGACACCCCCGCCGCCTACTTCACACCCTCGTTCCGCTGTAAATATGAAACAACTCGGAATTTCACGCAGCGCTGACAAAAAGTCCTAAGTTCCGCGGATGTGAAGTTTCCCACCCTTAGTAACATTTGGCGACTGGACTCAAATCCCCCCTCCTGCTGTATCGTTAGCCCCGACGACAATAGACCCTCTCACACCATAGACAAAGAAGTGTCGCATCATCCATAAGCACTTTGCTGTGTAGATGAGTCTTAGCCTATTTGTCTCTCTTCAAAAGAATTCTCTAAAGAGACTCCAATCGTGCGTAAAACTAAGTAAAAAACTAAATAAAATACTCACCGGCCAAGTGAACCCAAAGTTGAACTGGATAGGGTTTGTGAAACTGTCAGCGTTTGTCTCAGGGACTTGGAAGGAGTTGGAGCCCAGGACTGGAGTTACAGCCCCGCCGTATGTGCATGGGGGCTCCGGTGAAACGTTGGCCTGGTAATGTTTTAAACAAATTCGAAAAAATGTTTTGCATTCGCATTGTTGGAGACCTGGAGTCGCACCGGCCGCACAGCAGTTAGCATTGCCCGTTACTCCTTTCTTGTTGAGAAACTCTTGCAACTTCAACTCAAAAACGCCCGAGCACAAACCCTAAAAAACAGTAATGAATACAAATGATAATCAAGCTTTAAATACAAAGTTTAAACAAATATTTAAATTCATGAAGTACGTTTTTACTTTTGTATACAAAATGTACAGTAACAATCTTACCTGACACATGAAAACAGAGATAGTGACAGCTACAACAAGCGCGTGACTTCCCATTGTGTCGAGAATCTTTTAATAAATAGTCAAAGGTCCCCGAGTATGGGCTGCGTGCAGGTAACCAGCTCAAACACTCATGAAGAAAGTTTTTTTCCGTTATCAAAGTCCAAGGGAAAAAGTAGGTAATTGGAACCGCAGACCTATCAAATTCAATGGGACTGGAATTAAGTTCTTCTGAAGCCCATTGGAGTATCTTCACTGAAAGTATTCAAAACCTAAAAAAAAAAAGTAATCCTCTTCTAAAATAGAAAATCCTTGGGAAGAAAACCTGGACAATGATTCCTTGAAGAGAATTGATAATTCCAATCCAGTTATCGAATGTCGCTGATCAATATGTTTGCGATGTGTGCAGAGGAGAGAGATGTCTTGTTTATGTCCCACCTGATTAACAATGGTAGTGATCCAAACCAACTTCTCCCTATGTATGCTCGCCGTATACGTGAAAGCGCGTGTCTGATGTCCACTGAGCCAGGAGCCGGTTTTATATGGCCCCTCGCGCTGGTAGGGTAATGGGAAGCAAATGAGGTCCTCCCCCCAAAAACCGCCTCGGGACATCACAAGGGGGAGACACTTTTCTAAACCGTCCCCTCGAAAGATTTGCCAAATGGTCCGTGAGCTTGTAAAAGTGCAAGCCCTTCCCCATGCCTCCGAACAAAACACACCCCATTTACATTCCAACAACATTTTGAACCTCAAGAATCCCTTCACATCCCATTCCTGATATCAAACCTCAAATTACATCACAGCAATCGGGCGATTGTCGTGCCCGTGGGATCTGGGCTATACACTAAGTAGCGCTGTTCGAGGCGCCGGGCTTTAGACATATACACATTGCTTCCAACTAGGTTACACACCATCTGCGCTCAGCATTCCGATGGAAGCTTCCAATGCCTTGTTTTTTGTTTTTGTTCATTATTCCGTTGTTGTTGTTTTTTAGTTTTTTGTTGTTAATTTAGCTTTGATTCATAGGTTCATGGATATTTATCTTAATTAACCCACGAAGTATAGACTAAGCTACTTACGTGCTATTTGATTAAATAATGAATAATGGGTTATCTTTGATATGCCAATTATGTGCAAAATACACAATATTATCATGCATAGACAAATTATTTTCGGGATAAGTGGACAAACTCAGTAATGAACAATTAGAAAGATTCATTAAAATACTACTGGGTTTATTTTAGCCTATAACAACATAATGAAATGTTTTAGAAATAACTTTTCTTAAACAATTAACAAACGGAAGCAAGAAATGGATTGTGCGCAAATATCACAAAGCATATCTCGCGGGTTTGGGCAGTAAAACTGCGCTGGTGTGTGTCGCTCGCGTGGCTGTCATTAAGGCACTTTGTGATTGTGCGGAGTAAGAATAAAGTTTTTTTTTCTTTGTGCTGTCAGCTGTATGGTAATTCGGCCGGCAGCACCTGCTCTCATCACAATACCCCAGAGCGAGCGAGCTCCCCTCGGCGCACGCGGCCGGCCCTACAACAATGCTCTGTTTGAGGAAAAAAAGTGTAGTTGCCTCCCAGAAAAAAAGTCAACCGTCCCTCTAATCATTTTTTCTTTCAGAATTACGAATAAACTTGTTTTCAACTTTCTATATATGGCCATATAAGAACGGCACTTTCCACAGGGGGTGGAATTTTGAACACTTGTTGGCCTGATTATTCTTTCACTCCATTCTCCCCGCTGCCCCATTCCCCTTTCTCTCCACCTCTCCCCTCTCTCTCTTTCTTTTTCTCTCTCTTTTTTTCTCTCCCTCTTTAAACACACACGCGCAAACCCACACATCACAAACACAGGCGCACAAGTCCATAGCGCATTAAAAAAAATTCAAAGGAGGGACTTGGAGAGACACCAAAAGAAAGAGAATGGAGCGAGAGATAATGTGATGATAGAAACTGTGATTTCTGTGTGTGTGTGTGTGTGTGTGTGTGTGTGTGTGAGAGAGAGAGAGAGAGAGAGAGAGAGAGAGAGAGAGAGAGAGAGAGAGAGAGCGAGAGAGAGAGAGAGAGAGAGAGAATCGGGGTGGTCGTCTTAATTAAGAACGCTAATTGAAACGGCATTTCAATATTTGGCGCACGCAGTAACGACTTTTAAGTGCTTATGACAGTCCCGTGTCGAACAACGAGTTCATTCACATTAAATGCAGCAATATAGAAGTAATTTTTGTCTCATTGATGAGTTAGATAGAAGTGTAAAAGACGCACACATTATTGGATTCAACCTTGCATTCTCCGACAAATTTGGCTTTTATATTTGAAACCGAACTGAATTGTTGAAATACCTCTACAATTTGTTTACTTTGGCAGAAGGCATTTTGGACTAATAGCACAACCCGAACCATGGCCCATGAACCGTTCAAATGTTTTGGTTTGATTAGTTTAGCAAGCTGGTGTGTGATCTATTTTCCAAATAGTTCAATGCGGGCAAAGCGCAGCCCTATAAGCTGTTGAGGTAATAGCGAATCTGATCACGGCCCCGTACTATTCCAGCCTACTTTGCAAGGTGGCTGATCAATTAATTGATCACACAAGATAGTGATCATGAAATCCCTCGTCACTATGTCGCCTATATATATAGCCTTTGGTACGGTGAATAGTTTCGTAGTTTCTATATTAGAATGTCCATGCAGCACATTATTCAGTGTAACAAGTGACTGGGTATCCCTGCGTCAGGGTCAGGGTTTTGGCAGAGTTGAACAATTATTATGCCCCGACTTGTCAACATCACAGTGGCTCAAATGTGTGTTAAAGGTATTATTCAGGGTGCGAATTTTATTTAACCAGCTTGATCTGAACGACGGTCTTTACTGCGTGCATGAAATATACGCGCGTTTGAGATTTCTTACGCGTCCTAACACATCCCGTGCCTTTTTTCTGTGACCGTAATACCGTACAATCATTTATAATCCTGACGTGGCACACATTTCCCGATTACGACAGAAAAGCGGAACTGATAGGCACAGTGAAACCATCGCTTTACTGAGAACCCACGACACTTTATTTTTTTCCAAACATAATTTATCCCACGCGATTCTGTCTTGGGGAAATCAAGCAGAAAGCTCTCCTGTTGAATCCCTACCCTCTCTCTCTCTCTCTCGCTCTCTCTCTCTCTCTCTCTCTCTCTCTCTCTCTCTTGCTCTTTCGTCCTCGTCTCTTTACCTCTCTCCCTCTCTATCTCACTCTGTAGGTGGAGTATGGGAGACTGTTTAACTTGGGTGTTTCTATAGGAGACTGTTGTACCTTCTCTTCTGCCCACCAGTAGCTGGCGCGAACAAAGGAGGGTCTCGAGCCCCAGCCATTCATCTTTTCTCTCCGCTTTAATGTCCATTGATTTGGAATACAAGGGGAGCCCTCGGGGAATCTAGCTGAAGGGCACGGCACGACACGCCTTTGGACGCGGACAGCCCCCAAGCCGACCATCTGCTCCTTTGCACCAAATGGCGTTTTTCCTCTACCCTCCTCTTAGCACCCCCTTCTCTCTCTCTCTCTCTCTCTCTCTCTCTCTCTCTCTCTCTCTCTCTCTCTCCCTCTCTCTCTCTCTCTCTCTCTCTCTCTCTCTCTCTCTCTCTCTCTCTCTCTCTCTCTCTCTCTCTCTCTCTCTCTCTCTCTCTCTCTCTCTCTCTCCCATCAAACCGCATGTCACCACTCACTGCCGCTCTGCTACGTGTTGCGCAGCCTTCAGCCAAATCGAAGTGGAAGCACGCTGGAGTGAGTGCAACGGTATGAGGCGGCCATATGGTCACACAAACGAGCCCCGGTTCTGCGCTATAGCAGGAGCTCGTGGGAACACCAACACCATCCACATCACACCAGAAACCACCGGGTAGAGACACGGTGGCGGGAGTCCCAATTATGTAGGGTCTAATTTAATTAGCTTCGTTGGCATAATCCCCCCACCACGAGTAAATTACAAAAAAAAAAAACTCTCAATATTGTTTGTAGGATTAGCATTAAATTGTATTTTGTAACTAAAAATAATGAATAATAAACTGTATATCATAAAAGCAACAGGTGAGTTGCCACGTAGTTAAATAATAAGGACCGCGGGTTATTATCTAATAACAAAAGCTGTGACTCGGCATTCTTAAACGCAGTGAAGGCTCGCGCTGATTAGAATGATAAAAGAATGTGTCGCGTGGCCCGTGCGCAAGATAAACGTCTCGTCCCCGTTGTCAGAAGCTCCAGAGCGAATCATCTGCTGTGCTCGTCCTTTGGCCCCTGATCTGCACCACAATAGTCGATCGACTCTACCTGTGATCCCGGGGACCGGGGTGGGGGTCGCGTGGGGACCTCGACCAGCTGCTCCGGGAAGAGCCAACGCTGACCCACGGCTGGACTGACCCCCGGGCTGTTAGGGTCATGAAGATTAGGGCAACGGTGTGTGTGTGTGTGTGTGTGTGTGTGTGTGTGTGTGTGTGTGTGTGTGTGTGTGTGTGTGTGTGTGTGTGTGTGTGTGTTGTGATGTTCATTCACTCGAAGGGTTAACTAAGCCACTCAGGAGCGTGGTTGAGGGCAGTCGCGTGCTTTACGAACATCTGCCTCCTCTCTCCGGAGTCTCGCTCAGCAGAAAGAGTGAGAGAGAGAGAGAGAGAGAGAGAGGGGGGGGGGCAGTAGGAGGAGGTAGTTGGATGGAGAATGATTAGGGAGATTTGTTTGGGAGGGGTTTTCTCCATAGTGACACGCATACACGGGTTGATGATAGATAGATAGATAGATAGATAGATAGATAGATAGATAGATAGATAGATAGACAGACAGACAGACAGATAGATAGATAGATAGACAGACAGACAGACAGACAGACGGAGATAGATAGTTTGACAGACAGACAGACAGACAGACAGACAGAGAGAGCGACAGATAGATAGATAGATAGATAGATAGATAGATAGATAGATAGATAGATAGATAGATAGATAGATAGATAGATAGATAGATAGATAGATAGATAGATAGATAGATAGATAGATAGATGAACAATTTGAAGATTGGTCGCCGAAATTTTCGAATTGCAGTCATGCATATGTGTCTTGGCCTTCGCAGCTTTTTTTATCCAAAACTTAATTTGCTTCCTTGTAATGGATGGCAAGATGAATCCGACCCAATTTAAGCACCAACGACTCTTTAACCCCCACCGTCCTATGTTCCCTTTGCCTGTTGTGCCATAAGGTAGGGCTATAATAGGCTCTCGCGCAGTCCAGCCATGCGCTGTATAGACCATCTGAATTACGACCCAGCTCTGCTTGGATGAATGGATTGG
>JAPMUY010002531.1:0-20000 GCA_026901105.3 Galaxias olidus | reverse complement strand
ATGTTGATTTTTTCACTTCAAAAGTGTTTCGCAATTATAATAATTTTTCACAGTAGTAGGATTATTCTGTAGGGAATGAATCAAAATGGAGTTTTGTTGGACCTGAGTCCTTGAATAGATTTACTTTGTGTTTGGATAGTTTCAAAGCTGAGCTGGGAACACACATTCCAGCAATTTAGGGCTCTTTGACTCTGTGTAAGTTTTTGGTGAACTATCTCTTTAAATCCTCATTGATCCTGTGAAGCTTCTTTTTTGTTACCCGTGAGGACATTATCCGGTAAATACTGGCATGTCACTTATTATAACGCCATGAAAGAAGTTGTATGTATTCTCATGCTCCAGTTATTCTGAACAGTGAAACTTTTACGACAAGGCACCCACCAACTAGTAGTACAGATAAAAATGTAAATATCTAAATAAAAAATATACATAGCAGTCAGTGTGTGTGTGTCTGTGTGTGTGTGTATGTGTGTGTGTGTGTGTGTGTGTGTGTGTGTGTGTATGTATGTGCCTGTGTGTGCCTGTGTGTGTCTGTGTGTGTGTGTGTGTGTGTGTGTCTGTGTATGTATGTAAAGCAAAAGAACGAGACAGAGAAAGAACAAACAATCTGTTGTCCAATAACAGAAGGAGGAGGAGAAGGTTATGATCCGTGATCGACTTAAAGAAGGCTTGTGACCGTGTGAACAGGCTCTGTGTGTGTGTGTGTGTGTGTGTGGGTGTGTGTGTGTCGCTGAGTCAGTCCCAATGGAGGGAAAGACAGAGCGGACGGATGGATAGATGGATCACCAGAGAGTTCTCACACACTTTTAATTATACATAGAGTAGCCCTCTGACCCTCTCTCTAACACACACACACACACACACACACACACACATGCGCACACACTAACTCTCACGTGCATGTACACCAACACACATGCAATCTCTTTGTCTATTCTTGTTAATATTATCAAACTATTTATTTTTTATTTCCAACTGCATGCTATATATTTTGTTTTCTAAAAATCTGTAAAAAAAGTCAGTCAACTGTTATTGTCTCACACCCTTCAAAAAGGACTGATGATGCTGACAGGTTGAGATATCCAAACACAAACTAGCAAACAGACAAACAAACACACAAACAAACCGACTTTTGAGAGAACAGAGAGCTTTTCCTCTTTCCAAATGGCCCTGACACCCTCTCGACTTCCTGACGCTTCCCTGCCTGTTGGCTAAACACACACACACACACACACACACACACACACACACACACACACACACACACACACACACATGCTAACAGACACAAACACACACACACACACACACAAACACTAACAGACACACTAACAGACACACACACGGAGACACACACTAACAGACACACCGAGACACACACACACACACACACACACACACACACTCACTAACAGACACACACACACACACACACACACACACACACACACACAAACAAACACACTAACAGACTGCACCTATACACAGAGTGGGAGAGTATATCATGGCATTCCGGCATTAAGCCTAGTCAGATAGAGAACTCTCAGACCTGTCACAGCTTAATCCCCTCAAGACGCCTTTGGCACGATTGTCACCTGTCACACACACACACACACACACACAGACACACACACACACACATACACACACACACACAAACTGAGTTGCGTATGCAATCAGATGATTGAACAAAATGTAAACATTCACAACCCTTACATTAATTCATCCTTTTTAATGCTAATTCAATGTTTTACAAGAACACCTGCCTCAAACAAGTAATCTTCCACTTACACACACACACACACACACACACACACACACACACACACACACACACACACACACACACACACACTCACACACTATTATTATTATTATTATTATTATTATTATTATTATTATTATGCAGCATGGACATACTTATCATCCCCTGAACACCAAAATCCGTTTCAGAGTATGGCAGCTAAGTACGGCTATAAAAAGTATATTAAAAAGAAGTTTATCATAAATGTTATTACCCTTATAACATTGGGTGATCATATCCATATTCCAGTGTCTTTTTGTCATTATGCCAATGTTTTAGCCAATGATTATCTTAGTGATTCACTTGATTTGTATCCTGGTGTTTAACGTGTAACTTGTTACATCATTTTTATCCATTGGGTCAGGGAGGCACTTATTTTCCTTCCAGTTTTTTATTTTATTTTATCTTCTCATGTTGACAGCACTATTTGCAAGTCGCTTTAGATGAAAGTGTCTGCTAAATTACTGTAATGCAATGTAGCATTATTGTGTTAGTCGTGTTGGGTTGTATTGTGTTGTTTTTGCACCCCCGGGAATGAACTGCCTCTGTTTTAAAGTAGTAGTTTAAAGAGTGCAACCATTTTAACACCAAAGTGAAGTCAAGGACAATTTTCCACTAAGAGGACAATAAAGTTGAATTCTACACTCATTTCCTTGAACATTCACATTACTGCACTGTCAACATTCCTGCACATACAAATAACTTTTTTTAGGATGAAAACGTACTAATTTCTATAGTCCAGCCCCTTGCCCTGTCCCATTAACCCGTGCATAGACCTGTGAATAATAGTAGCATCCCAGCCTTTGTGCAGCACAGGGGGGTGAAAGTGAGGCAGAGTGCTTAAAAGTTCAAAGTTCAAACTTCGGTTTTATGTGTCATATGTCAGTATACAGTTCAAGACGACGAAGCGTAAGCCATACGGAGCGTCAATCAAAAAGAGTAAAGATTAAAATAAGATAAAATAACCTATGTGTGGGGTGGAGAGTGGAGGGAAGGTTGAGCTATGGGGGGTATGGAGGGGAGGGGGTGAGGAAGGGGTGAGATTTAGGGGTGTGTGTGTGTGTGTGTGTGTGTGTGTGTGTGTGTGTGTGTGGGTGGGGGTGGGGGGGGGGGGGGGTTGTTAGGAGGTCAGGGCCGCCCTGGGAAAATGGCTCTGCCCGTTTATACTGAAAGCAGAGGCAATATCTTCACCATGAGGCCCACACTGTGTGAGAGAATGTCTGCTTCAGAACGGCAGATGGTCGCTCGGCCCGCCTGCTCCAAACATCACACACACACACACACACACACACACACACACACACACACACACACACACACACACACACACACACACACACACACACACATACTATCCCCAAGGGACACACCAACACTGGGTCATCAGTCACACGCACACACACACACACAGGAGAGAGGGAGGAGAGGAGGAGAGAAAGAGGGGTGTGGTGGGAGAGCAAAGAAAAGTGAACGTGCTGGTGTTTGTGTCTGTGTGTGTCTATGTGCCTATGGGCGTGTGTTTATATGTGTGTGTGCGTGAGTGTGTGTTTTGTATGCGTGTGCATGTGTGCGTGTATTTTGTGTATCTGTGCGTGTGGGTCTGTGTATTTGTGCGTGTGTGTTTTGTGTGTGTATGTGTGTTTTGTGCATGCGTGCGTGTGTGTTTTGTGTATGTGTGTGCATGTGTGTGTGTTCTTATGTGAAAAGAGAGAGAGGTTGAATGAGAAAGAAAAGGATGGAGGAAGAAGAATGAGATGGACAGACTTTTGGCCTCTCCTAATCCCACAAATAGAGTCAATAAATTGGTGCATCAATAGTCTGCATGCGGATGAGAACGGCAATTGGAATGGGACTGGGAGCATGAGACTGTATTCCCTTCTGGGAATAACTTTGTTCTGCCAACCTTTACAAACGATAGAGACATCATCTCTGACGAGATGTCTAGTCTACAACACAGATGGTGGTTTCTAAATACTTTTTTTTGGGAGGGGGGGGGGGGCTGTGAATGTTTGTATAATCTTGTTTTCCATGAATTTGTAGTCCTAACATTGGATAACCTCAGTAGGTAATTTCACAATGTAGTTTGTGTGTTTGAGATTAGGGGAATGTTAAATTTCAAACCTCTTATGACTCAGCAATAGAACACACACACACACACACACACACACACACACACACACACACACACACACACACACACACACACACACACACACACAGATGCCCCGCCCCCTTTGTGGGATTAGTTCTCACACCTCTCCATCTGGACAGGTCCTTCCATGTGTCAATCACAGAGGGGGGGCATTCTCAGATTCCGTTTGAACCCCCAACCCTCTTCTGCTCCGCAAGTCCCCTGCAAATAAACCAATTCTAGCTAAGCACAATATGTTGATTGAGTGGTAGAGCAACATGCTTTAAAGTTGTTGTTAATGTAGCAAAACAGAAACTTTCTCAAGTAGTCTGTTTTTAATTAAATGGTAAAAATAAGATTGTCCGTGTTTCACTGATAGGGCTACACTGAAAAAATATATTTACAAAAGGCATACAAATGTCATGCAGAATGAGGCATTTGGTGTAAGACAAGTTTTTCAGTAATAATGCAAATTATTTACACTTAACAAACAATTTAGTGGATCACAAAAATGATCAAATAAATAAAAATACAATCGTAATATATTTGGTTATTATTGGTAGTTATTTTTTATTTGGATGTGAGCATATTTTGAATCTAAATAACAATGAACTCATAAAAGACCCTCTTGGCCAAAGGGCTTGTTCGGGTCATGTCCCTTACATGCCTAGCTTCTTTTTTTTTTACAGGGTGACTGTCAAGCCAAAGGGTTCATAGACAGAGGGTATGGCGACTATTGTCGTTGGTGCAAGGGAGGAAAGAAGGCGACACCGTGTGGACTGGAATGAGGCCCACGTGTCACTATACTAGTACACACACTTTCCCCGAAGTCCAGTTTCAAATTCGGACGCCTTCTTATTTCACACACGCGCACTTTCTCTCCCTTAGCGTTTCCGCTTCCTTTAGTTCTCCGGTTCATTTTGGGAGGTCTGTTGATAATGATCCACTTTACACGTGCCGTTATCTTGCGCTAAACCTTTCGTAACGTGTCACGTTTTTAAGATATATCGTTTTAATCGGTAGAGTTATATTCCGGTTATTTGTGATTGGGCGCAATGTTATGTTTTGGCGCATGAATGGCATAAGTTACGAGTTAGGACTTTAGCCGGCTAATGTTAGCTAGCCAGTTGGCCGGCTAACGTTGTATATCACCTATTTAGCTTTCGCTAACTTGTGGAATATATCGTTTGAAAAAAATGAAACGATGTTAAAGTTAGCTGAATTTAGTTAGTCTGGTATGCTGGTTGTCCTCGTGCATGGTTGAGTTGGATCCTTAGGACACTCTGGGTTTGATTGGAAGTTAGCTAGCAACTTAGCTGACCTAGCTTACGTTAGCTTTTCAGCTATCTAGCATTTTAAACATTAGCCTAATTATGACTTGTTTTGCATTGTGACTTTAAACTGAATTTTCTTCCCGCGCCACTCAGGGTTGTAGCAAATTGGTCATCATGGGAGCATATCTGTCCCAACCCAACACGACCAAGACGTCTGCTGACGGAGGCAGCGAAAAGATGAGTTACGGCTTCTCTGCTATGCAGGGCTGGCGGGTATCAATGGAGGTATGATGAATGAAAATAGTACTATCGTTCATGAATTCCAATTTGTTTATGCTTCCTTATAGAGTCGATATCCGTCAAATATTATTTTTTGCTGCAAAGTTTACACCCATTTGCTAAATTAAGTTATCAGACACACTTTAAAGTTAGTTGCCATCCACAGAATTTCCTCAATTGTAACATGCCCGGACAAACGTCACGCTAACAATGTTTGTCCTCTCAATGTCTTCATCTCTAGTCATGCGGGAAGTTTTATTTGGCGTAACAGAGCTCGATATAATCTGAGCCTAAGTAGTACTCTGAAGCATTAAGATAATATATTTAGTATTGCCCGCGTTAATCAGAATAGGGCTGTATTTCTAAAACACTTTTCAAAATGTTACCTGCTGCTTTAACAACAATATAAACATCACTGGGGAAAAACTGAATATATGCTCTGGTATTAAGCTTCATACCTTGATACTTACGTGGTTAGATGTGCTCGTTTTTAATGTGACACAGTTCGTGGTTCCAGATTCCTGAATGAGCAGGTTTAAGGGTGGTAAAATGGAAATATGAGGAGTTTCAAAGCTTGTAGACTGGCGGAATTTCCTCCTTTTACATAACCACTTACCATTTGCCTTGGAGCCAGAAATGTACATAATCACTTCTTGTTCTCATTGACTTCTTGTTTTAGTTGATCGTGTGATGTTTTTGTGTTGCAGGACGCGCACAACTGTATCCCGGAAATGGATGAGGACACGGCTATGTTTGCTGTCTACGACGGACACGGAGGTATGATTGTGAGAATCACAGAGAGATAAACCGTCACCCGGTCCTCTCCACTTATACTTGCATAATGTCTGAGTATTTATAAAAGTCAATCACACATCCACCCCTTCCTAAGATGACCCAAAACGTTTTTGTGTTTCTTTTCAAGGTGAGGAAGTGGCGCTTTACTGTTCTAAGTACCTCCCTGACATCATCAAAGAACAAAAGACCTACAAGGATGGGAAACTGCAGAAGGTGCGTTTGATTGCCGTCTTATTCAGGCTGGTTTAAGTTTTTGCCAGTTAAGTTGTTTTTTTGCCCCGACCTTTAGTAAACCAGCTCCAATTTTTACCCATGCACCAGAACGTGAGAAACCCAACTAGAGAAAAACACTACTAATGGATCTGTTGTTTCGTTAGTTTGTTGTTTCTTACGAAGGCTCATTCTGAGTTAACCTGGCAACGTTTATACAGCTTCTACCTTTCCATGAACATGCTAGACTTTTTTAGACTTTTAGAAGGAAAAGCAAAAGTTCATTATGAAGTTTGTAAATCTAAACATTATGAGTGACTTTACCCAGTCACCATTGTGTTGTGATTTCCTTAGCGGCCACACTTCAGTCTTAAGCCCTGTGCCCCTCTGTGTGTTTTAGGCCTTGGAGGAGGCGTTTCTGGCCATCGACAGTAAGATAACAACAGAGGAAGTGATGAAAGAACTGGTGCTCATCGCTGGACGACCCACGGAGGAACCAGCCTGCGAGAAAATAGCAGAGGAGGATGACTGTGAGTGCTTTTGTGTTCAAACCTCAGGGACGCATTCACAGTGTGTTGGAAATTATTTTAAACGTTAGCATATCAATAAAACTAAATGTATATAGGTCTTTTGCTTCCTCCTTTGTCTGCCCTCCACCTTCTGTCTCTCACTGTCTCACTCTTCTGCTTACTCTCCCCCTTCTGTCTCTCACTGTCTCACTCTTCTGCTTACTCTCCCCCTTCTGTCTCTCACTGTCTCACTCTTCTGCTTACTCTCCCCCTTCTGTCTCTCACTGTCTCACTCTTCTGCTTACTCTCCCCCTTATGTCTCTCACTGTCTTACTCTTCTGCTTGCCTACCCCCCAAACCTCGTGTCTCTGGTTACATCACCCCTTTGCTTTGTCTCTTGTTGCCTCACCCCCCCCCCCTCTTCGTCTCCACCGTTGTCTTTGGTGGCATCACCCCTCTGCTTTGTCTCTCCTTGCCTCAACCCTCCTCTTCGTCTCCCACCTTGTCTCTCGTTTCCTAACCCCCTCCTCTTCGTTTCCACCATCTGCCTCTCGTTTCCTAAACCCCTCCTCTTCGTAGCTCCCCGTCTGCCTCACAACGACACTTCATCTCCTCCCTTGTGTCTCTCGTTGCCTGACTCCTCTTCGTCTCTTGTTGACAGTGGACAGGGAGGAGGCCGCGCTGCTCCACGAGGAGGCCACCATGACCATCGAGGAGCTTCTGGTTCGCTACGGCCAGAACCTCAACGCCTTCAAACACGCACGCCAGGCCTGCTGCCCCCACCAGGCAGAGGGAGCGCTGAACGGCGAGGGAGACGACACCACCGGAAAGAAGAAGAATAAAGAGAAGGAGGAGGAAGAGGAGGGAGCGGATGCAAGCGGAGCTGCGGTGGTGACCTCTAAGCTTCGCTCCTGCAGGAGAACGGGTGGTGGAGGAGGAGACGGGTGCTCCTCTTCATCAGCAGCAGAGGAGGGGTGTGGAGGCGGGTCGGGGGCTGGGTCCGGCGGAGCCGCGTCGGCTAAAGGGAAGGCTGGGAAGGTTGAGGGGGACGCCGGCCCGTCCTGCTCCTCCTCCAAGGTGCCCGAGCCAGGAGACGCCAAGTCAAAGTTCTTTGAAGACAGCGAGGAGTCGGAGGGAGGAGAGGAAGAGGATGGCAGCGATGAAGAGGTTAGGAAGGGAGATTGTTTTTGTCACTTGGGTGTATTGAAATTATTTTTGATCTCTTAGACCAGAAGCCAATATTAACGCATCAATTGAGTTAAGATTCAGTTTCATATCTGCGTAATCAATGCAAATGTTGTAAACTGGATATTTAAATTAAAAAAATGTCTGGTGGACTAAATCATGTACTTTAGCTGAAAATCAGACTGTAGTTTAGTCCAAATTGGAAACTATTGTGCTGGCTTTTTAGTTTTGAATTTTGAGATTGGTTGTTTTCGGTCCATGTTTTCCACCAGTTAGCCAAATTAGCTTTTTCATCCACTTGCTGTTGAGTGATAGCCAGTTAGCATAATAGGTTTACCTAATACAAGCTTTATAAGAAAAGTGAACTATTCCATTTGGAGCTAATTACTTCCAGCAAGAGAACTGCAAGCGTTGTAACGTCTAGGATGAGTCACCAAAAATGACTTAATGTCAAAGCAGGTGTACTGATATGCTGTTTAGTCACACTACAGCCAACAGTTTGTCAAGTAGGCAGAGAAGCTTCATTGGCTAACTGTGTTCTTAGTGGGCTCTGGCTGTCACCTCTTTCTGAACTTTCTGGTGCGTGCTCGTTCCCTAGGACGGCAGTGAAGACGATGAGGGGGAGTACAGCAGCGAGAACGACGAAGAGGAAGACACAGAGGATCTGGAGGACTCCGAGGATGAAGAGGAGGAGGATGAAGACATGTGCCTGCCCGGAATGGACGGGAAAGAGGAGGTGAGAGAGATGGCGCACGCGCGTGTTTGTATGATTAAGAGTTAATCCTATGTGTACACACAACTTTAGATCCATCATGTGACTGCTGGCATTCTATCTGGGGGACTACGTTCAGATAAACTAACGTTTTAACAAGTTAAGACAAAACATTGTGTTTCCTTCATTAATATTTCCCTTCTCCCTTTCTTTCTACCCCTCCTTCTTGTGTCTCTCACTCCTTTCCTTTTTTCTTTCCTCCTGCCTTTCCTCCCCCCGTTTCCAACGTGTGTGTGTGTGTGTGTGTGTGTGTGCCTTCCTTACCGTTTCTCCCCCCTCCTTTCTGCCTCCTTTTTGTTTACACATTTTTTCCTCCAATTCTTTTTTCATTCTATTTTCTCTTTTTCCCCTCCCCCTGTCTTTTTTTCTAATGTCGCATTTTCCCCCTTTTTTTTCTTATCCCCCTCCTCTCTGTCTCCTTTTTGTTTACACATTTCTTCCTCCCCAACCCTTCTCTTTTCTCCCTCTCTGTCCGTGCGCGTGCGGTCCAGCCTGGCTCGGACAGCGGCACCACGGCGGTTGTGGCTCTGATCCGAGGGAAGCAGCTGATCGTGGCCAACGCAGGGGACTCTCGCTGCGTGGTGTCGGAGCGCGGCAAGGCGGTGGACATGAGCTACGACCACAAGCCTGAGGACGAGCTGGAGCTGGCCCGCATCAAGAACGCCGGGGGCAAGGTCACCATGGACGGACGGGTCAACGGAGGACTCAACCTGTCCAGGGCCATAGGTGAGGGCAAGTGCACACACACGTGCACACACTCTTACACTAGCGCACACACACACACACACACACACACACACACAGACAGACTCTCAACCTATTACACACACACACACACACACACACACACACACACACACTCTTACCCTATCACACACACACACACACACTCCTTGACACCCTATCACACACGAACACGCACTCTCTTTTTAACCCCTCATAATATGCTCTCATCTTTCCTCACTCTACTCCCCCCCCCATTCCGCCTCATATCTCAGGGGACCACTTTTACAAGAGGAACAAGGCTCTGGGGCCGGAGGAACAGATGATCTCCTCCATGCCAGACGTCAAAGTCCTGACCCTCAACGACGACCACGACTTCATGGTCATCGCCTGCGACGGAATCTGGTGAGGAGGAGACGTTAGCTTTCTCTGTCTCTGTATTTGTTAGTCAACCGGTCTCTGTCTCTGCTTGTCAACTTACCTATATCTGTTTACCTTTCTCTGTCTTTGCAAGTCAACTTACCTCTATCTCTTTACCTTCTAAATCTGGTGAGGAGAACTCGTTACCGGCCTCTGTCTCTGCTAGTCATCTCAGCGCTGCCTGATTCAGTCTAGCTGTGTGTCTGTCTGTCTGTCTGTCTGTCTGCCTGACTATGCCTAGCTCTTACCTGTCTCGTGTCTCACCTGTAGGAATGTACTGAGCAGTCAGGAAGTGGTGGACTTCGTCAGCGAGCGGATCAAGCCCAGTGCCAGCGGCTGTGTTCGAACGCTGTCCTCCATAGTGGAAGAGGTGAGCCCTACCTATTACACTATTGTCATGGAAACACCTAGCATAAGCTCCTGTGAGGTTTCCATGTGCCATACGTGAGTCAATAATAGGGACGCCTGCTGGCCATTGGCTGTGTTTGCCAGAGTCTGCCCCAACCACCAGAGGGTGCCCAAGAGCGATTTAGTTTTTCAAGTGTTGACAGTAGGCGGCGGTGGGGCCCCGAAACATATTTTTCTTAGGGCCCCGTACAGGCTAAGTCTGGTACTGTTGTGTGTGATGCATGATGTGTTAATCACTATCAGATTCCTTTGGAATGCAACTCTTTTGTTTAGATTTTTTGTTATTTGACTAATTATTGCAACTTTGGCGAGTATGATACTGGTTGAGATCAAATGTCAGTGATTGCCTAATGTCTAACCTGGTTTGTGTTGTTGAACCTGTAGATGTTAGACCACTGCCTGGCCCCTGACACTTCAGGAGATGGAACAGGATGTGACAACATGACCTGCATGATCATCACTTTTCGGCCCCAGCCTGCCAGCCAATCGGAAGCCTACAAGAAGAGAAAGCAGGAAGAGGAGGCTGAGCCAGAGAAGAATGGCAAAGACAGCAAAAAAGCGAAAAGTGATTAGAACTGTATTTTGTTGGGTGGGAGGGGTTGTTGTGATCAGGTGACCCAGTGCTGCCCTGCGTAGCCGTAGCAACTACGGGTCTACGACTCCACCTTTCACAGTTTCAACATCTTTTAAAAGACAACTCTAGGATGTTTTATAGCTAAAGGGAAATTTCACTCAATGTATTTGAATTCTTCTTGTTCCAAGCTATCTGTATGGTTTCAAAACACAGTTATGAGAGTTGATTTCATGGCCGTTTAGGTAAATTGTGGATATTTTGTCAAATGAATTGCAAAGAGAGAAACAATCGAGTGGAATTTCCATTTAAAGGCCAAAGACATGAGACAGTATAACTGTTAGAAACTGACATTTTCCTTTAATTTCTTATTTTGTAATTGAGTTTTGTTGCCGAAGCCCCATTTGAAACCATGTTGAAAAGTGACTTACGTCTGTCTGTCCAGTGTTCAAGACACCCATTCCCTTGTTTCTGTATATAAATTTTTTCAACACTTGTAATTGAAGGACAAAAAATGAATTTTTTTCTTTGAAGTTGTGGATCAATGTGACATTTTTGGTGCGTGCTCTTTTGACACTAGTATGTAAGTACATACAAATACATTTTTTTAAATAACATGACTTTTTTTGTCTTTTTATATGGTTTAAAGTACTGCAAGACACCAACCTTATAATGCCACTACTTTACCCAGGACAGATGAACATGAACATGAACCCAATGTGACAATTTGTGAAACTGCTTTGTGAGCTTCTGTTTGTTTACTGATCACTTTCCTGATTTAACCTTATTCACTAAGATGGCGGGTGTAAGGAGGCTGACACAGCCATGTCGGCCTGAATGAATGATCACTGTTTAACAGGTTAAGTCATTATACCCATTTTAGACCATGGGGGAAACAAATAACAGTTAAAACTCATACAATATTACCGAACTTAGATATAATGTATTGTTTTTACTGATAAAAACCTAATATAGGCCTACTGTTGTTTCAGAACCGTTGATTTAAATTCCCATGACAGCGAATGCTTAAAGGAAATAAACTCAAGATAATGGAAATAAGTAAATTCTTTATTTCCAAATTACCACTAGGCTAATAGTCGCCTCATGTAAACATTACCCGAGAAGCACAACAACAAAATGTGTCATTTGTATTAGTCATATATAACGTCAGCCATACCGTTCCTAATTCTTAACGTACGGTAGCGTTTTTTAGTCAATTTATAAGTTAAGAAGGTGGAGAATATTCATACTCTTAACACTTCAATAGTAAAACAATGGCGTGGAGTCTGTGGACTCCTGGAAAAGGTGGAACACATTTAGACAAGCCCACTCAGCAATTGGAAAAAGCTGAACCCAATCGGCCCACATATTGGAACGAAACGGAGAACATCGCGCTGTAGCAGTACACTAAGAAACCGTCCAATCTCTTTGGGGGTGAGGGGGGGCCCGGTGAATTTGACAGCCTTTTGATCCTGATGAGAGTGCCTGACCCTGTGATCAGAAGGTCCCGGGTTCGAGCCCCACCTGGAGCAGGTCATAGTGTGCACGTAGTGCTGTTATTACACAGATGCCTGCATTGGTGCACCTATGCAGTGTCATTATTACATAGATGTATATTTATAACAATCCTGAATTGTCTGACTCTCCCTCTTTCTGCTTGTTATTCTTCTTCATGTCAAAGTATCAGAATTCTTGATCAAGCTAAAGTCTAGGTTTTAATAGGAGCATGATGGCTTGACCGTCTAATAACTTCAAGAATCTTTTTGCAACCGTGACTGAGAACATCTTCAGCGTTATAGAGTATCCTCCTTCAAACCTTGACAGATTTATGTCTATGATTCTCTTTTACTGAGAGTCATACAGGCGCTGCAAGCGGCTACAACTTGACTTGTGTCATGTGAACAAAAAGACACTGGGGCAGACCGGATGTACCGATCTGGACCGAGTGTCGCCGGTTTCATTTTGCTATCTGGGGTGTTACCATGTGTATCTGAATTCACCCTATGATCAGTGAACAGGATGAGATATCATTTTGAAAGGCTCATGATGATTAGACCTTCTGACTTGTAAAGTTGTGTGTGTGTGTGTGTGTGTGTGTGTGTGTGTGTGTGTGTGTGTGTGTGTGTGTGTGTGTGTGTGTGTGAAGTTATCCTAGTCATGATCAGTACATGTACTTTAATGAATAACAGTACTGCACTTTCATGAATAAAGTATTGCAAAATAAGGTTGGATGTCCCATTGATTTATATAGTAGCAAAAGTCAGTCTAAATTGATGTTTATAAAAAGAGGAAACTGCACAAAGAAATGTATTTCATGATTCATTAATTAATTATGTATACAACAGTAAAATGAATCAAACAGTCTACCTTCTAGATCATACTTGGGAGAATGATCATGTCTCTGGTTAACATATGAGAAACTGAATTCAAGTGATCATTGAAAATGTTTAGTGTACAAGCAGAAATACAATCATTCAACTAAAATATTTTATTCATATGAAGTTATTATCCTTTTCCTTGTATTACTTCATTCACCAAACATAAATCCTTCATTTTACATGTCTTTTAGTGTACAAGTAGAAAGAGAATCATTGAACCTTAAGATATCATTATATCCAAAGTTAATATAGCCTTTCCTTTTATGACTTGTGCTATCAATTCACATAAACATGTCGACCAAAACATTATAAATGCAGTTCAAGTGTACAAGCAGAAATACAATAATTTAACCTCAAAATATTGTTCAATCCAAAGTCAATATATCCTTTCCTTTTATGAGTTGTGCTATCAATTCACAAAAACACGCCCACGAAAACATTATAAATGGAGTTCAACATACTGGTGTAGTCTACAACTCTGTGCTTCAATTTCACATTCATGATGTTAAGGAGCAGTGTCACAACGTTGTAGTTATCAAGCCGTAGTGTCTGTAGTTCCTAGTTCCATGTATGCATACACACGCGCTGGACCGATGTTTGTCTGGTGTCTCACCTCAGACCTTCTTGCCATGGGTGTCCCTACCAGCAGTTGAAAACTTCCCACAATATAGCTCTGAGGGTCCTCAACAGACAGAAGCCTCTACACCACGCCAAGGTCTCGGTCCACGTAGAGGGGAACTCGAACAAAAAAGGAAACTTGGAACTATGTACAAAAAAAAACGTCCATGAACCCCCAGCAAGTCGCACAGTGTCAGTCAGTCAGCACCTCGCTCCTTGGTAGCATCGTTCATGTCTGCCAGCCACTGAGTGCAAGGGTAGGATCCTGGGTAGCCAGTCGTTCAGGTGCCGGGGCAGCAGGAGGCGCAGGGGCCTGGGCGGACGGGGCAGCAGGGGCAGGTGCAGCCGGAAGGGCCTGGGTAGCGTGCTGGGAGCGGTGCAGGTACTCGTACGTATTGAGCTTTAAAAAAAAAAAAAAATATATATATATATATATATATATATATATATATATATATATATATTATAAACTTACATGACAACATCAAACCATCCCACAAACTACAACATTAATGCTGCCATGCAAATGATAATCACAGATTCAGCAAGAATCAATTCGAGACACTTATTTAAAAGATTTGATTTGCCTACAAGCAGGAAAAAGGGTTAAGACAACTAAAATGAAATGTATGATAGATGCGATGAATTGGTGATGTTTGTGGAAAGGAAAGGGATTAGGCTGGGGTTGAGCAGCATGCATTAAGTTTATTTGCATTTGTTGTTTAGATGCCAGGGATTAAAGTTAGTGCTAAGTCACGGCTGGGGTCTGACTGGACACTGAGGCTCTGGTGGCGGTGTGCCTCAGAGCCTGAAGGGAGGCCCTCAGCACCAGCACCCCTTTCTCCCTCACAAAATTAGGATTCTCCATCTACATAGAAAAGTGAAAAATGTATATTGCGTATAATATATAATATCAATAGAGCCCCCTATATCAGCAATAACAACAAATGTATACTTACTGTATAAGGATGCAGTAACTCAGCAGTGTCTACAGTCAGAGAATGACGTCACAAAAATATAGATTAATACTAAAAATGACATTTTGGAACAAATAGTGTAGGGCATGACTAGATCATGGAGCTAGATAAAGCTATCTGACAGACAGACTAATACATACAATTATCAGCCAATGCACAAGAACAGCAGACTAATAGATGTGACGATACGTGTTAATTTAATAAACAGCTTAATATTTAACGGTACAGTCATAGGATATAACGTGGTCACGGAAAACGCTGGTCCACATAGAACGAATTAATGGGTTTATGTCCCTGGCTATGAGCTAGCTTCGCTTAGCCTAGCTTACACACACAGTAAATCAGTCATAGCATTGAAATTGCGCTATAGCTAATGCTAACGTCCGATTGCACGGATTTATGCATTCAATTCTGGAAAAATGCAAACATAACGTCATATCAGCTTCAAGCACATAAGCGGTAAATTCATAGAAGGTAATTTTAAACAAAGCGTTATATTAGAAATATTAACGTGATCATGGAGCAAGCAACCTATCGCTTCGCATATATAGCCATAGGCTGCCATAGAGGCGTTCAAAAGTACAATTGTCAGCCAATGTAAACATATAACGTTATCTCAGGACCCACTACACTAGCAACGTATTCTAACCAGACACGACAACTTAACCAAAACATATTTTAACAGTCCCTTAACAGCTTTTGAAAGCAGGAGCAACTTAATCGTGAAGCGTTCCTCATTTTTGCTTTCTTAAAAAAAAAACTATAGTTTTTTAAATGATTTTTTTTGGTATAAAAATTGTGAAATAGCCCCTCCAGTGCTGCGGATTACCTTTCAGTTGATTGAAAAGTGGTTTTAATATTATCTGAGGGGTACATAGTATGTGAAAGGTTTTATTTTTGTGTGACAAAAAAAGTAGCAAAAGAGTTCTATTCTCTGCACTGCCAAGTTTTCTGACCACGAGTCTAAATATTCAAGTAGGCCTACATACATTTTTTTATCCTCATGTTGCCCTTTATTCGTTAAATATTAAAATGTCACAGCCTAGAAAATAGGTGCTATGAGACTGTTGCATGGTAATGGAGCACTCTTATTGCACATTGTGAGTCACACTGTTAATGTGATAACTTGTTAGAAATTATGTTTCTCAAAATAAAAATGCCAAATCTGAGTAAGACTGTGTGATGACCCCTGGCTGTGTGATTGACCTGTCTCTCCTCGCTCTGCAGGTGACTGGAGGTGATGGAGTAACCTGTAACCCCTGCGCCCGGTCTTCCTAGGTTTACACAAAAAATATATGCAAAAAATCTGAATAAGACAATGTTATATTTATTTTTAAGTTGAAAGTTTGTTTTTATTTGTCATTATTCCAATAGACAGTATTACAGTGATACTGAAATGTAAACTGGCCAGCTCTATATTGTGCAACCAAAATAAATAAAATAAAATCTATATATACACGAGCAAATAAAATAAAATCTATATGTACGGTTCGGTTCTCTGACGTTGATTCAGAAAACTTAGCAGTTCCAACACTCATCTTCCATTCGTGGGCTTATGCTGCCACCCTGTGGCGAGAATTGTAACAACACTCTCAGTACTTTAATTACGTCTTTTCGCCAAAAGATGGCAGCATAAGACCACGAGTCTCAATATTCAAGTAGGCCTACATACATTTTTTATCCTCATGCTGTCCTTTCATCGCCAAATATTAAGTAAATAATGTCACAGCCTAAAAAATAGGTGCTACGAGACTGTTGCATGGTAATGAAACACTCTTATTAGCACATTGTGAGTCACACTGTTAATGTGACTTTTTAGTTTTGTATGTCGTGTATTGAGTAAAGGCATGTGTGCAAAAACTGCCTTTCTCTGGTAGATGCAGGTAATTTAAAACATCAGCTGTGTCTGGGTTGTTTGAGTGAAGAACTCTAATAACCACTTGTGTTTATTATTATTATTATTATTACTCAAGATAGGTTAAGAAACAACTTTTTTTTTTCTTCATATCTGGCCGTGGCTCTGACACGTTATTGCTCACCGTTAAGCCTTCTGGAGGTGTCGTAGGCTCAAATTAACGAAACATCATGGAGAGGGAGGGTGTCACTTTAAAACCCCAATGACATATCGGCTCTCAACCCAAGTCCATTCTAAAATATTGCCTTTTGAAGTGCTTATCTTGGAGTATGGAATAATGGACATTATAAAATCATATCCCGTGTATATTGAAATGCTGAACTGTTACATTTGAGCCTATTGTTACTTTTTTGTAACTGATTTTATTAATTTTGTGAAAACTAGCACAATTAAGATACCAAATGATTGCTCGTTTACAAGCACAAGCAATGCTAAACATTCTCGCGAACTCTACATCATAAATACAATGATTAGTTTTGCAACCATAGTTTCTAAATACACAAATGTGATGTTATAATATTTATTCAAATCCAGGGTGAGAAATTTACAGAACTACATTTTATAGGGGTGTTGCACCGCTCAACGTGGTTCAAATTTATGGCTGCCTTTACATACTTAAACTTTCACAAAACTAAGGTTACAAATGACATGAAACATTTTCCATGCAGTTATACAATGCAATTAAAAAATATCAAAGTCTTGTGCAACACAATTTATTTAGTTTATTTCACAAATTGGCTAGCTAGAATGGTGATGTTTAATCTGTCATTATTTTTTCGCTAGATTATATGAAGTTGGAAGTATCGTTGTAACTGCATTTGCATCTTTGTATCCTATTTTGTATACTTTTCTCACTGGATAATATCAACTCGGACATGTCGCTTTTTGTTCTGGCACTGGCTGGCTACTGAGTTTTATAATGGCTGTCCCGGAGAGTAGAGAGCCTAAGGCTATGGTCGAATTCTCTATTTTGCTTATTACTTGGTGAAATGGTTCGGAATTATCTTAAGTGGCAGCCATGATAAGTACTGGTCGAATTCTCTTAAGTGCTAAGGAAAGGTGATTCAATGCTTCCTAACTTGTGTACTTTAGCATAGGATACACTGGACCACCCTTTACGAAAGGAAAGAAGCAAATGCCGCCCCACAATTCCTTGTGGCAGCAATATTTAAAGCGACACCATTCAGCCGTTGATCGACATGACCCACAGGGGATGCAGATCGTAAAGCCTAGTTGTTTATTGAACAAGGATAGTTTGCTGTGATGGGAATAAAGTATCCTAGCAGACGATTCCGTCTAATCTTTGGTCTTTTGCTGCCTCCCAGTGGCGGTATAGGTAAAAACACAACCATTGTATTACAAGCCACACTGAAAAAAATGGCACTTTGAACCAACTTTAAAATGTGCTCTAATTTGTTACAAGCAGTTTTGTGAGTTTTTCTCAAAATATTTTCATGATTTGGTTGACACCATGAATATTGATTTGATGTCAATCAAAATATTGATTTGGACAAAGACCGAAATGTACATTCACGCAACATAAAGAGAGCATTCATTCTAAAGATCATACCATTTATTTTTACTTTGTTGCAACTTCATTGTTTAGTTTTTCTCAATGTATATTCATGAGTTGGTTGACACCATGAATCTTGATTTGATGTCAATCAAAATATTGAATTGGCCAAAGACAAAAATGTACGTTCACACAAAGCAAAGAGACCATACTCCATATAATTTTTACTTTGTTGCAACTTAATTGTTTACTTTTTGACAGTGTATTTATGAGTTGGTTGAAACCTTAGGTCTGGCAAAATATATATTTTTGAACCTTCAACACAAATGTTGTTACAGGCAAGTCAATTAGCCATACATTCATTATTTATACGTTAATCAATAGATTTCTTTTAATAGACTTTAGTCATAAGCCAAAACGTTGTAAAAAGCAGGCCGTAAAAATCTATTGTCCAAAAGCAGATAAGATGTCGCGAAAACCGGCAAGAGCGGTGTTCTTCTCGCCAGCGGAGCAAACTATGTTAATGGAACTCTACTCTGAGTATAAGGAAGTCATCACCAAAAAAAGGCAATACTGCCGCAGCCAACAAAACTCGGGAATTGGCTTGGCAAAAAATTGCTGACCGATCAAATGTGTAAGTTATAGTAGCCTACTTATTATTTTCTAAATAGTATCATTAGAGAAAGTAGGACTGTCTTATCAGCAAGCTAAATAATATCAGATTATGTTAAATTTTGGGGAAGGTTTTGAAGCCTTTCTGACCTAGTAACCCTGGGCCTATATTAATTATTTTAAGTTGTATCTCAACAGGGGCAATATCAATAGCCCAAAGAGAACGTGGCAACAGGTGAAAATAAAGTATAAAAACATTTTCCAGAGTGGTAAGTAGCCCACAATGAAATGTGTCATTTATTAGTTATTAGCAAGGGTTGTAAGTGTGTGTGTCTATCTAAACCATTTTAGCCACACAAAAAAAAGACGGCCTTATCTGCTACTGGTGGGGAGCCTCCACCTGAGCCCTTCACATCTGCAGAGGAGCTATCTTTGGGCTGCAACCAGGGGCACCCTCTAATTGCGGGATTAGAGGGGGGTCCTCAACAGACATCGGTCCCCAAGGTCCTCGGCAGCAATTTGTGCAAGGTATTGTCCACTAGTTTTCCTTTATAGGTATCAGTCCCTCTGATAACAACTAACGGTAGCCTTATTGTACATTTCAGTAAGTGGAGACTCAATAAGCCTCATCGATCCTCAAGCCGATGACCAAGGGCTACTTGACCCATGTGTGAGTAGTCAAATACTATAAACACCATGCATCCTTTCTTATTTCTGCTTCAACTGTAGTATTATATTTACAGGGAGAGGGCCCCAGCATGCCAAGGGCCCTTGACGAGGAGACCCTTTCTGCATCCATAGATATGCCAGAGGTAAGACCAAAAGAGAAACTATTTGGATACGTCTGAATTCTTACAATTATGTAAAACCATATACCTTGCTGCAGGACATGGCTGGAACAAGTTC
>JAPMUY010002530.1:0-21723 GCA_026901105.3 Galaxias olidus | reverse complement strand
TGAACCTGATCAATTATTAAAGACTTATTTCTAATGTAACACCGCCTCATTTAAAGAGACAGAACCGTCGTCCGCCCGCTGTGCAGGCAGGGCAGAGGAGAGGGACGTGCCACACAGATCATTTTGATCCTCACACGTCCCATCCCATGTCACGGCTCCTTCCCTTGTTTCCTCCCTCCTTCCCCTGTTTCCTCCCTCCTTCCCTCCACCCCCTTCTTCTTTCCACTCCGACTCCACTTCCACACCACCCTCCATCCATCCATCCATCCATCCATCCATCCACGCTTTACATTCAAAATGCAGCAGGAGAGAGGGGGGGGGGGGGGGGGGACAGAGAGGGAAAGATGGAGGGACAAGACAAAGAGAGAGATTGAGAAAATAGAGAGGACAGAGAGAGAGAGAAGACAGAGAGAGAGACAGAGATAAAATAAACAGAGAGCCAAAAAACAGAGAGCGAGAGAGAAAGAGAGTGAGAGAGAGAAAGAGAGTGAGAGAGAGAGAGAGAGAGAGAGAGAGAGAGAGAGAGAGAGAGAGAGAGAGAGAGAGAGAGAGAGAGAGCGAGAGAGCGAGAGGGAGAGTCTTGACAGGGCCAGAAGGTAAGGCTACAGCTGCCATGATGCAGCAAGCAGACCTGTCCACTGTCAAGACTTGAAATCATGAAGGAATAAGCTGTCATTAAGAGGCCTTCTCCCAGTAGTGGAGCTGTCAAGCTGCTGCCTGCCTGCTCGCTCTCCCCCTCTCTCCCCCCTTTCTCTCTCTCTCTCTCACCCCCTCCCCTACCCTCCCGGCCCCCCCGTCTCATCCCCTGTCTCACCTGTAATCCTCCCACAACCTCTCTCTCTCCCCCACCCTTCTCTTTCACCTCTCATAGCTCCCTTACCCCCTTCTTTACCTCCCTCCCTCCCCCTCCTCCCTCGCTCCTTCTGTGGAGGTGGTGCCGCTGGGGCCCGAGCTGGAGCATCCTCCTCGCGCCTGTCACTTTGCAGCCAGGCTCTGGGAATAGCAACACTTCCGCACTCCCACACACACATACACACGCGCACACACACAAAGGCTACGCAGTTGTCACTCTCCCTGTGTGTGTGTCTGTGTGTGTGTGTGTGTGTGTGTGTGTGTGTATGTGTGTGTGCGTGCGTGCGTGCTCGCATTTGCCAGTGTGAGATAAGTGTGACATACTATCTCATTAATTAGTCATTTTACGTTGGTCTGTAGCATGAAAGCTTGTTTTAATCCTAGAGATATCATACTCTTTTTATTAAGCATGTGTAACCGGACAGGTGGGACGGAAGAGATCTGTGCCGGAGACATGTTGGCCTCAGATTCACCCTAAGGCGTGCGAGTGTGTGTGTGTGTGTGTGTGTGTGTGTGTGTGTGTGTGTGTGTGTGTGTGTGTGTGTGTGTGTGTGTGTGTGTGTGTGTGTGTGTGTGCGTGCGTGCGTGTGTGTGTGCGTGTAGAACAATCCCTAATCAACTGTTTCCCACAATCCCTGGATTGGCAGCAGCAATCCAATTGAAGAGGGGGTCTCCGCGTTGCTTCAAAGGAGCCTGTGTAGGACTTTCGGACTGGGTTTTCAACAAGCAGCCGCACACACACACTCTCTATTTCTCTCACACACAAACACACTCCACTGCGCAGTGGTTTCCAGGTTTTGGACCCGTGATGAACCCTGTGGCTGAATCACAAACACACGCTACAGAAGTCAATCAATAGGAAATCCAGGCCTCAAACACCGCCTCGGAGAACAGCTACCGGCGCCACGACCAGCCCCGCATGATAATCATCACCACGGCCAGCTCCCGTCAAGAAACCTGATTCCATAATAATCCCCCACATTAGGAGCAGACCGACTCCCTGTCAGTGTGTGTGTGTGTGTGTGTGTGTGTGTGTGTGTGTGTCTGTGTGAGAGTGTGTGAGGGGGTGTGTGTGTGTGTGTCTCTAGCTCTCTGAGTACAGTGTGGTACCAGGCTGGAGGAGGGGCCCGGGCAGCAGCCTCCGTCCCCGGGCTGAGTGGACCGGAGTGGGGCCGCGTGATGAGGTGTCACTCTCTAAGTAGACGCCGGCTTGTTTCACCAAGACGAATGGTGAGCGCTCACACACACACACACACACACACACACACACACACACACACACACACACACACACACACACACACACACACACACACACACACACACACACACACACACACACACACACACACACACACACACACCACACTGTTCTCTCTGTTGTTGCTGTCACTTTGCTTCTGGGCCAACCCAACTCTCTGGCAAAATGTAATAATAACCAGTTCTGCTGCGATACAAAAACACGAGCGCGCGGGCACACACACACACACACACACACACACACACACACACACACAAACTACCAGCGTCTCTCACTGGCTTGGTCGCGGCGGGAAAGGGATCTTAGCCTCTAGATACGGCGGAGCAAGTCTTTATGACATTTAGAATGAGGGGGGAAGGAGGGAGGGCGCTGGGGAGAGAGGGGGGGTCTCCCCTAAGTCAATTTGAACGGCGGCCCAATGAAATTACCCAGGTAGCCGTGGCCGGCCTGACAAATGAGCGCCGAGACGGGGATGGAAATAACTTGACAGAGAGAGAGGCGCTTCCGGCACGCAGACGTGCGCGCACACACACACACACACACACACACACACACACACACACACACACACACACACACACACACACACACACACACACACACACACACGAGCACAGAGATTGAAGAAATTGTAATCTAACTTTGAGTGTACGGGACACACATACATTGAGCAATGCGGGGAGTGTTTACGCATTACGGAAGTGTAGCCTCGCTGCGCCACGACTTTCCGCAGGAGGAGGACGAAACTCGGCGCGGAGTTCTCTGAAAGAGCACTTTGGGCCGACAGAGAGCAAGCATTGAAAGCAGGAAGAAGTGCGGCGCGCGCTAACGAGCAGGAGAGCTGAAGGACAGGGGAGAAAGAAAAAAAAACTGTAATGTTAGGAGGGGGTCGTGAACTTTACACAATTTCACACAAAAAAACAAAGCACGCGAGAGAAACACGGGGCAAGAAACCCGGTGGCTCCGCACAGCGTCGCCCTCTCCTGAAGGCTGTTGAGCAGAGGCTCATCAGAGTAAACCGCTCGTGGACGGGCTCCCTTATTCATCCGCCCGCGGTGCCATTGTGAAGCGTAGATGGTGGGGTCGCGCCATTTCGGTGGCGGCTGAGGCCGAGTGGATTTTGTTCTACGCGCCACTTGAGACGCGCGTGAGAGGGCGCTTTGCCGCCGCGGCAACCGGCAGGTGGAGCGAGCCCGACGAGCGGCGGCGACCCACGCACCGGGGCTGGCCAGCCGGAAGGACGGGACGCCTTGGAGGCCTCGTGGACAGGACAGAATGGTGGTCACCTAGGTGACTGAGTCTGAGCCCACACTGAAGCAGAGGGCTCCCCCCCTAAGGGGTTGCTCCAGTGGGTCAACACAGCCAGGACAGAGGAGCCCCCAACCGAAAACTCCCGACCCCCCCCCCCCCCTCAGTAACCCCCCTAGCGGCGGGCTGGCCCTACCTCCATGGCGCGGGTGATGAAGGGGATCTGGGTGCCGGAGTCCAGGTCCTGGTTGATGATGAGGCGTCGGGCCCACTGGCCGGCCCTCACCACGCCGCCCCCCTGGATGAGGACCAGCAGGCAGGAGGGGTTGGACAGGGCATCCGGGCTCAGGTAGATGAAGCTGGTGGGCTCGTCCTCCGAGGCGTCCACCTGGATGGAGGGGCCATATAAGAGAGAAGAGACGGTTAGTTTCCTATCAGCGAAAAGCTGACCTTCACTACACAGGCTGACATGTGGAGGTGAGTTACTATGTATGGAGCCATGTCTCTTCGGTAGGAGGTTATACTAACTGTCAGAGTCCATACCAACTGTCAGAGTCCATACCAAGTGTCAGAGTCCACACCAACTGTCAGAGTCCACACTAACTGTCAGAGTCCATACTCACTGTCAGAGTCCATACTCACTGTCAGAGTCCATACTAACTGTCAGAGTCAATACCAACTGTCAGAGTCCATACCAACTGTCAGAGTCCACACCAACTGTCAGAGTCCACACCAACTGTCAGAGTCCACACCGACTGTCAGAGTCCACACCGACTGTCAGAGTCCACACAAACTGTCAGAGTCCATACTCACTGTCAGAGTCCATACTAACTGTCAGAGTCCATACCAACTGTCAGAGTCCATACTAACTGTCAGAGTCCATACTAACTGAACAGCGCTGGGTCATCCTTCTCGTCACTCATTATCCACATACTCATTAGAGGTTAGGACAAAAAATGAGCCGTTGTGTGTGTGTGTGTGTGTGTGTGTGTGTGTGTGTGTGTGTGTGTGTGTGTTCCAGAGCCCCTCTGTCGTCAGCGTTCCTCTCTCTGCCCAGAGGACCCTCTCTAAGGAGACAGCCACTGTCCACTGGAGCGGCGGGGGGCAGCTGCAGGAGCCTAATCCAGGCAGACAAAGAGGGGAGCGAGAGAGGGGGGAGAAACTCTCTCTTTCTTCCCTTTCTCTCGGCCCTTCCCTCCTCCTATACTTGGGGGTGGCTAATCTGCTTAAAATCGGCGGTCACAAGTTCAACCCCGAGCGCAGGTGGACCGACCCACCACGACAAAGCACACACACACACCCCGCCACCCACACACACACCCACACACACACACACACACACCCACGCGGTGCAAGCAGAACGGAGCAATTTTCCACAGGAATAATGAGATAAACAGGGCAGGCAGATAAAGCAGTAAAAGTGTATGAGGCTAATAAAAGCCTGGCGTCTCCGGCGCGGTGATTTATGGACGGCGTTAAGAGCGCGGCCCGCTCCACTCCCTCCCACCTCCACCACGCCGCTCCTAACATCCCCATAAACAGGGCTTGAAAAACGACCAACCACGTCGGTGGAGGGAAGAGAGCAAAAAAGAGAAAAAAAAAAAGAGAAAAGTATTAAATGCATAAACTGACAAACACGTTTCTCCTCCTCCGAATAAAGGAGCTCAAGTCGTGTTTTGAGCCGGGATGAGCCGGGGAGCGGGGCGCGCTCCGCTGACAGGCCGCAAAGTACCCCCCGAGCGCCGCTCCATGCAAGCAGAGATTAGGCGACGGCCTCCCTTCCACTCTGAGGCGCCGCCGCCGCGTCACAATACAGTTCATTTGTCGAGGAGACACTTCCTCACAAAGACTGGAGAGAGGGAGACGATGCCGAGAGGCTGATTTCCCTCACACACTTCCTGCATTCTCTCTCTTTTTTTTTTTTATATTTTTTTTTTTTTTTTTTTTTTTTTTTTTGTGCTTCTGCGCGGGACGCTCATAATGTCATAATCGCCCTCCGAACGCCCGGCGTTTACGTCAGTCCTCACGTTTAATACCCCCCCCCCCCTCTTTAATCTTGAAGGATTATGAATCAGAAAGCGGGAGAACCTGGAGTCACCGTGCAAACTTACAGGGAGGATCTCTTTGGTCAGGTTGCACCTTTTCTCCAGCAGCTCATAAACGTGCTCTGTGATGATCTGAAATAAAAACACACACACACACACACACACACACACACACGCGGTGTTATTCATTACGTTGAGGCAAACACACGACGCAAACTGTGTACTGATGCAGGTGAAAATCCCTGCTCGGGGGGGAAGGAGGGAAACCGTTGCTATGTACACACACACGATGCACAACACAGCGTGGCCCATGAGTTTGGCCCTGGGTCAGACATGTGTCTGTGTGTTTAGATGTGAGTGGGGAGCTAATTGAAAGGGTCTGGGCCCGAGCGCTGCGTGTGTGTGTGTGTTTGTGAGTGTGTGTGCGCCTGCGTGTGTGTGTGTGGACCGCGGTGCAGTGAGGGCACGGCCGTGCTGTGAGCCAAAAGAGGAAATCTCCAGTTGGAGATGCAGCGCTGAGGTAAGGCATGTTGATCCCCCCAGCCACGGCACCGAGGGACGGACCACCCTTTTCAAGGTCCACCGACACCCACGCTATTTCTCCCCTTCCTCCCCCACAGCGCCAGCTGCAAACCCCGGCCTATCTGGGAGTGATTATTCGGGCTTGAGAGACTGTTAAAGAGGGGACGCGTCCCTGGATGACGGGGGCTCTGCTGGAGCCCGTGCCCTGGGAAGGAGGGAGCGGAGGAGGGAGCAGCATCCAGTGGGTCTGCCTTGCACCCTGGCCACAGGCTGCTGAGCAGGGAGGGCGGAGCTCCGCTGGGTCAGCTGGGGCCTAGCCGTTAGCCCAGGGTTCACCGGCAAGGGGGGGTTGGATGGGGGTAAGGGGAGGAGAAGTCAGAGAGGCGCTGTGGTGGGCCAGACCGGGACCATTCTCTGGCCACAGGGACCTATCACACACACACACACACACACACACACACACACACACTGACCACTCTGGATAGGCTAGGCCAGTTGTCCCCACAAGTATGTCTGAGAGAGGACGGATAGGGGGAAACACTTTCTAAAATACTACTGGACTGAATTCTGAAAGTTAACTGCAGACAGTGTCAGCTAACGTGTGCCTCTGGTCTTTTCCATGGTGAGTGTGTGTGTGTGTGTGTGTGTGTGTGTGTATGTGTGTGTGTGCGTGTTAATGCAGAATCAAAGGGAGGGGCGGGGGGGAGTCAATCATAACCATAATAATGACATGCTCTTTTATACCTATGAGAACCTGATTGGTAACTTGATTAGGTTGGGAGAGAAACACATTATGATCAAGACGACGCGACGCGAGATTAAGGCTCAACACATTAGCCTTACGGGAGCCAATCAGAGGGGAGCGGGCCGAGCCTAACCACATGACGGATTGGACCGTTTGACCCCCCGGGGAACGAGAGAGGCCAGGAGCCCTGCCGGATCCCGGCCTTGGGCCACCCTCCCTCTCTTCCTCGCTCCCTCCCTCTCTCGCTCTCCATCCCCTTCCCTCCCCTCTAATTCACTGAAATGTCAGACGGGCTGATGAAGACTAAAATGATTGTGTGGCTCAATATGCACGTGTGTAATGACATCAATATGCCTCGCAGGAAATTTCATTTTGAGTTCCATTATTTGTTCGGCGCCTCAGGTGACCCGAGGACCGTCTGATAGGGAAAGGGGGAGAGGAGAGGAGAGGAGAGGAGAGGAGAAGGGACTTGTAAAGTGAGCTCTTTACCGTACGAGTAGGGGTGCTGGGATGAATCATTGACCTGGTCTATTCCCTACATACACTCACACACACAGCCTTCCATGGAGTACATGTAACCAGAGGGAACAACATGTAGATCATGTACATACAGTCACACGCTTAGCCTGTGAACATGTCCTGGAGGGCTCCCTGGGCCCACACTTCCTCTCCCACAGAGAGGCTGTGTGGCCCCAGCAGAGATAGGGGGGGGGGGGGGTCACTGCGGCCGGGCAGGGTCTGGAGGTCCACGCCGCGTCGCCACGTCGAAACTCCGAGAACTGGGGGAGCGGAGAGGAAGGAAGGAGGAGGAAGGACGGGACTTAACGGGAGGAAAGAAGGGATGGGGCGCGGGGACCGAGGAGGGGTAATCCCCCGGGAGCCGGTGTCCAGCGCCAAACTCTCACTGTGGCGGACAGCTGGGTGGCTGGAGAGAGGGAGGGACGGTGGGAGGAGGAGAAGAGGAGGAGAGAGGAAGGGAGTGAAGAGTTCCTGGCCCTGATTAAGGGGATTTCCACTGGGTGGCCGAGTGATATGAGCCCACAATTGACCTCCACACACACACACACACACACACACACACACACACACACACACACACACACACACACACACACACACACACACACACACATCCCCCAGGCCGGGGTCTTAATGAAGACCACTGTGAGCGTAAGTTGATCGTTTTGTAAACTCCCCCGGGCGGTCAGGTCCTCTCCAAACAAACAGGGGAGCACAGTGTTGTTTGTTGTTTGTGTGTGTGTATATGTGAGTATTTGCATGTGTAAGTGTTTGTGTGAGTGTGTGTGTAGGGAAAGACCTCCCACATGGTCAGTGTGGCTGAGCGGAGCGCTGAGCGGAAGATCCTGGCGGACACACACAGGGGGAGGTATGGAGGGGGAGGGGGGGGATTGGTCATGCTTACGGTCAGTCAGGAGGGGTCAACAGGTCCACTGACCACACACACCACACAGGAAACTAGCTAAACAAATCATAACAAATAAAAACGACTTTCTAAAACTACTGTTTATGCACTTCCCTGTAAGCACACACAAAGCAAAGCAACACACACACACACACACACACACACACACACACACACACACACAGACAGACACACACTCGCACAGACTCAAACTCCCTCGACCCGGAGCCCGCTCTCTAAAAGCCACTTAGCCGCTGAGGAGAGCGCGGTGCGGGGGACATCAAAGCGGTTTATATAATGGAGAGGGAGAGAAGTGAGCGCTGCTCCCTGCTCCCTGCTCCACCGCTTGCTGGCTGACTGGCTGGCTGACTGGCTGGCTGACTGACTGGACCTCCACATGGCCAACCTTCTCCTTAACAGAATGTAAACCGTGGCAAGAGTAGACTAGCCCTCTCAAACAGCAGCACAACAGTCAAAAGTGAGTGTGTGGAGAGGGAGCGAGATAACGAGAGAGGGGGAGAGAGAGAGAGAGAGAGAGAGAGAGGGAAAGAGAGACAGAGACAGAGAGAGAGAGGGAGAGAGAGAGAGAGAGGGGGGTAGAGCTAAGAGGAGTCTGTTTATTTAAAAGTTCTCCACCGACAGACAGTGGATAGTGAATTAAAACAGGACCCAGCTCCCTCCCTCTCTCTCTCTCTCCCCCTCTCTCTCTCTCTCTCTCTCTCTCTCTCTCTCTCTCTCTCTCTCTCTCTCTCTCTCTCTCTCTCTCTCTCTCTCTCTCTCTCTCTCTCTCTCTCTCTCTCTCTCTCTGCCTGTCTGTCTGTCTGTCTGTCTGTCTGTATCCGGTGTGTCTGACAGTGCCGGGGAACAAAGGCGGGGAGCAGTCAAAGCACAATCCCGGGAAGGACCCGGTGCTGTTGTTCCCGCGTCTGGGGGAAACTCTGCCCTCTGGAGAAAAGACGCGGGGAAGAGCGAGAGGAAAAAAAAACAGACAGACAGACACAGGAAGAAGAAAAAAAAAGAGATACAGAAAGAGAAACTTAAGAGAGAGAAAGAGAAAGGCAAAGAGAAAGGGGGAGAGAGACAATAGAAAGACATTAAAGCCCTGTCTTTCCTCTTCTTTTTTCCCCTCTCCTCCTCTTCCGCCCCTCTTCCTAATGTTCGTCTAATGACCTCCTCGGGTGCTGGATCAGAGAGTGGCGGGGGGGGGGGGGGGGCTCCGTCACTTCTGAAGCGCCACAACATGGATGCCTGAGGATGGCTACAGGTGCCTCGTGCCCAGGGCGGCTCTGGTTGCCTCCTCCTCCCGCCGTCCCTCCCCTGCTGCCGACGCCCTCTCTCTGTTTTGTGTGAGGCGGCGCGCGCACGCACACACTCACGCACTCACACGCTCACACGCTCACACACAGAGGCTGAAAACCTCTCGAGCACACCGGCACACCTCCAAGGGGCACTGCTAGATAGCGTTCAACGATGCAAATCGTACGATACCTCGTCTTACAGCATTAGTGTGTGTGTGTGTGTGTGTGTGTGTGTATGTGTGTATATGTGCAGCAGGGCATTTCCACGCGCCTACTAAAGACAATTCGGAGAGATATTAACACGACGACGACGCCTACCGGCTGACTGAACACGAAGAGAGGCGCATCAATTTCCCTGCGGCCCCTGAGGGCCCACACACACACCCACACACACACACACAGGCACACCCACACACACACACACACCGGCACACCAACACACACACACAGCCATATACACACACAGGCACACCAACACACACACACACACACACACACACACACACACAGCCATACACACACACAGGCACACCCACACATACACTTACGCCCGCACAGATTGCGTTAGGGCCGGCTACCCTGTTACGACACCACGGAGGAGGAGAGGAGGGTAGAGCAGAATACTGTACTCACACTGCCAGCATATTTAATCACAACCTCCCACTGTGAAATGACAACTTTACGCCTGTCCGTGAGACACACACACACACACACACACACACAAGAACACACACACACACAGCCACACAGCCCTGAATGAAAATGCCTGAATATAGTCTCAGCAGTGCACACAAACAAATCCTTAAGCAGCAAACACATTCTAATAAAGTTTAGCAGCCTTGTCATCAGAACTTGAACCCCGGCAACTTTCTCCACTCCAATCTGCGTGAATCTATCAAGCGATGAAAAGTCAATTTGTAGCTCTCCCTGGAACAGCCTTGGTACATCTCCACATTCAGCCCGCACAGCAGGCGCACAAAAAGGACCCTCCCCCAAAAAAAAAAGAAACCGCACAAAGCCTTGCCATGAAGTGCTGAACCTCTCCGGCTTCACCTGCAGCACCGTCCTCCGTCACCCCTCCTCCCCCTGCCCTCTATTCAGACGAGGCTGAAGTGCAAATAGGACAGCTGCTGCTGCGCTGTGGAGGACAGCCTCCCCCTCGCACCCCCCTCTCTCTCTCTCTCTCTCTCTCCCCCCCCCCCCCCACACACACACACACACACACACACACACACACACACACACACACACACACACACACACACACAGGGCGGGGGTGGCGCAGGCGTAGGCAGGGGAGGAGGGCACTAATGGTGCGACACAGGTCAGCGTGCCGCTGGCCCACCGAGAGAGTCCGCCTTGTCTCCTCGCACCCCCCCCCCCCTACGCCCCTCGCCAAAATAAAAACGCCAGCGTGGGTAGGAGAATGCATTGTTGGTCTGAGATTGCTCTTCCAGGTGGCTGGCTGATGGAGGGCACAGGGGCCCGGGCAGAGGGCTATTGTCCTGCGAGGAGAGGCCTCTCGTCTGGGGCGAGGTGAATGCACGAGCACCCCCTGACCCCGCTGCCTCTGGTTCTCCTGGGCTGATAAGTAAACCAGAGCGGCTTCCAGAGAGGAGTCCACAGAAAGCCTGCTGGGTGTGCAGGGAAATGACCTGAGGCTTGAATGAGCCCTGAAAAGGCTCCGTATCTTGTCCCAGCCCTTCATGCAGACATATGTGCGGACAAAAAAAGCTGGCGGGCGAATTTCTACAGCAGCCCAAGTCACCGTCCGAAGACTAAACTAGTACGCAGAGCAGCGTTTCCAACGTTTCCAAACCTAAACTGGATGCTGTTTTGACATAAAAAGTGGAGTTACTGACTGATAAGTGAACGGTTGGCGGCACACTACCTATCAAGGGGAGATGAAGGTCCTCTTTGTGAGCGCTTGGCCTCGTGTGATGTTGGGGCTGCTTCCGCTAGCAGAGACACCAGCTTGTTCTCCCGAACTGTCGTTCGCTAGCTAGCGGGCGCGTGGTGCCCAGCTTATAAGATGAGGCGAGATAGGGCAATGGCTGGACCAGCCGAGAAGAAAGGGGAGCCTTCACAGAAAAGGGAGCTCTCAAAGGAGCTACCTGGCTTACCAAATAAATGCACAGGTAATCCCACAAAAGAGTTCATCTCCGGCTTTGAACTTCAAAGAGCGAGCGGAACAATGGGGGGAAAAAAAAGCCCAAACGGCGGGCATGCAAATGACGACTGATTGCCACGGAAAGTGTTTGTCTTATTAGCTCTTTAAAGAACGCCTATGGCGTTGGCTGAGAGGAAGACAGCGTGAACACAGGGTGGACGTCGGCGTGTCTCCACGTCGTCTACGGACGATTCGCTCTGGACCGGCAACTTGTGAAGTCTCCTTAACGCTGGCATTTTGCTGAAGCCGTTCGTTCACGCCGTGTCGTGAATCCCAATCGGGTCTTTGAAACGCGCTCACTACGCCAACGCGCGCCCTCTTCTACTCCCTCGGAGGCACGTGTGGCGGGCACACGCACGTGCACACGCACACTTCAATTGTTGCCTCGGATCCAATTATGGCGTTATTAGAAATGCAGAGCAAAGATACATCCAAGTCATCATCAAAAGTATAGCTCTAATATTGCTACGTCGTAGGATTTTTTTACCCCTTAAATTATTCATTCAAAATCAGCAGTCTATCGCTTTCCCCTTCTTCGCTTCTGTCCCATTTTAATTAAGTTCCTTTGGTATTAGAGAGAGAGAGAGAGAGAGAGAGGGAGGGGGGGGCATTAGTAGATATAGTATTTAAAACTAAAAAGGGCAGTGAGGGAGGTGTCTTCACCAGTCATGTTCTGCTCGTTTGTGATATGGAAATTGTACTTGAAATTGGAAACTTTAAAAACGCGTGACGGAGCCTGATGGCACGACGCCGGTAGCGTGCAAGGGTTCGAAGGTGCATGATCTCCGGGGTGTGAATGATATGCTTAGCAGGTGAAGTGTAGGTGACGTTACCTCCCCCAGGGCCTCGTAACGTTTCTGGTTCCAGCGGTGGAGGTCCTCCCTGGCGTTGAAAACAAACGGCTCCCCTGACGTTGTGTGTCTCAGCTGGCCCTCTATTGACACAAAAACGCACACACACACGCACGCACACACACACACACACACACACACACACACACACACACACACACACACACACACACACACACACAAGGTGTTTGCAGAGAGAAGAGGGCACGCTGTAACACTTAAGGAGAACACAAAATAGTCCACGGAAAACTGTCAACCGGTTGACTACGTCATAAAACAGGAGCTGGTTGGAGAGGACCTGGGTGGGAGAGGCGCCCCACTGGCAGAGCAGGCACCATGAAGTGACAGCTAACATTACCCACGCTCCCCTATCTGACGGTGGGGATTGAGACAACGCGGCTTGGGGCCAGTGGCAGCATGCAAATGCCGGCCGTGTACTAGCACGCGAAAAGAAACGGCGGGACCCAGGGAAACGTGTTTCGGCGTGTACGCGCGCACCCTCGTTAGGCCTCCCCCGCCGTCTGGCCGCGCCGAAACAGTTCCGCCTGACAACAGATGCAAACTAGTGGTGACCTTCTCTCTCTCTCTCTCTCACTGTCTCTCTCTCTGGCTCTCTTTAACTTGCTTTCTCTCTCTCTCCCTCTCTCTCTCTCTGTCTTTCACTCCTTCGCTCTCCCCCTCTTCATGCAATTAAGCTCGGTTGGCGGCTGTCCCCCCATCTGGCAGGTACAAGGCCCGTGGACGCGGGCAGCGCTCCTCCACTCACCACTCCAACGGCCTTCTGGGATGTCTGGCAGGCTGGGCCTGGACAGCTGGCGTGGCGTAAACTCTTTCTCTGCCTCTCCCTTTCTTTCTCTTCCTTCTTTTCTCTCTCTCTTATGCTCACTGTCTACTGTATCGCTCTCTCGTTCTGTCCATCCATTCATCTATAGCTTTGAATAGATGCGTCCTCACCTCCGCGACCACATGCAGGACTGCTGCCCCTCCCACTGCCTGTGAGGTCGGCCTTGGGTCGCAGCCAACCAGCCTTCACTCTGAATGACCCTGGTCTCAGGGGTGTGCACGCGTACACACACGCACAGAGAGAGAGAGAGTGAGAGAGAGAGAGAGAGAGAGAGAGAGAGAGAGAGAGAGAGAGAGAGAGAGAGATGCCAGGCCTAGAAACACAGCTCTGCATGTTCGTAAAGGGAACGCGTTTTCCGTGACAAAGTGACTACACAGCCCCGGCACCGTGGGTGCGAGTGAGCAGAACTTTGCTTTGTTCCAGAACAGGAGTTCATAAAAGTGTTTATGAAACGTTGGGAGACATTAGGAGGGTATCGGGTAGCCGAGACGCCTTTATAGCCCAGGTTAATCCACTGGAGGGTGAGCTGTGCGGCGAGGTAATCAGGTGAGGAGAGCTATTCAGGACTGCTAGAGATGTATTTCTAATCAACCTCTAATCTGGGAATCTCTCACGCCGCACCAATAGAGACCTCATCTATTCTGCTTCTGACACCAGCAGATAATAAAACCAAAAAAACGGTGTGAAATGTAATTGTGACCTTTACGACAGTGAAATGTATGAAAGCTAATACCAAAAAAAGTACACACACTTAACCAAAATAGCCAGAGGGCTTTTTGTACTCTCTCAAATATTGCACAAAGAGCAGCAAACGAGAGAAAAGCAGGGGGGGGTGGGGGGGGTTTCATCTTCTCAAAATAGCACCCAGTTTCACCCAATTATGGCAATGATGATTTGTACTAGTACTAACATGGTGTGTATTACAACAAAGGCTTTCATCGCTGGCTGTTAGACAATGTTTAGCATTGGAGTCCTGATCATCATCTCATAGAGGCAAGGCAGAGAGGGAGGGGGGGTGGGGGGTTGCATATAAGCACCTTGAAGGAATCAATTATGCATTCTTGGAGGCGAGAGAGCAGGCCTCTAAATGCTGGCACCAAACAGGGGGAGAGGGGGCTCGCTAATGAAGCCCCGCAATGCACAAGGTGTGTGTGTGTGCGTGCGTGCGTGCGTGCGTGCGTGTGTGTGTGTGTGTGTGTGACAATGTGCATGCATGCCTTGGGAGAAACAGAAAATAAAATAAAAAAGCGAGAGAGAGACGGGAGAGAGGGGGAGAGAGAGAGAGAGAGATAGGCTCAGGGCCATCGAGTGATAGAGAGAACTGGGAGGAGAGGAGTGCAGTTGAGCTCTATCACCCCGACAACACGTCCTCTCCAGGGAGTGCGTTTCCCCCCCTAACTTTTTCTCCGCTGTTTTCGTTCGCAATTAGCATTCTGTTCTCAATTTGGGTCCTTAATTAGGTGTACATAACCGGGGCGCCGTGGAGATGATGAAGCCGTCACCGTCGGTGATTAAGATACCTGCAACAATCCTAACCCCGCCCCTCTCCCGTCCGCTGCATTACATGGTCAAATGAACATTGCTCTCCCCACACCCGGTCAGGTGGGGGATAACCAGGGAGGAAAGGCCTGGGAGCCCCTGGGAGAGATGGCAGGCTGACACCAATACACAGCCTGGAGGGCACTTTACAGAAATCATAAAACGTCTTCAAAAACGGTCTGGAGTGGACAAACGAAAAGAGGACACAGAGCTGTACAGTGTGACAATGTTGCTCGCAGATGCAACTAAAACCATTCGATACGAAGAGAAATATGTATCCACCAAACCAAAGAAGCCTGTTAACCAGTCGCCGATAAACTCATAAGTTAGCCAACTAACGTTTTCTGTGACTACAAGTTGTACGATAAGAATATAGTATAGATAGATATAGCTGACATAGTGTACCTTATGTAACCTATAGTTAATATTACAGTGCAGGAGTAGCTGTGCATCGTTTTCACACGAACATGATTCGGCCACATTGTTGACATATATTATTATTTGATACGAATAAATACTTGAATGAATACGTTGATAATCATATAGTTAGCTTTTTAATTTTAAAATGTCCTTGCGGTTGCCTAGCCCATAGTTTATTATCCATGTATAGGTTGACATGGTAATAATGCCATCCCACCACACCCATCCAACCAAAAACCTTTGGGCATTTTATATATATATATATATATATATATATATATATATATATATATATATATATATATATATATATATATATTTCTGCACATGCTTACAGTATATTATAATGCCTAGTGAGAAAAGTACCTCTTTATCATCCTCTGTACAAAGATGCAGCATGCTGGCAGGCAGGTGAAACATAAGAATAAGAGACCTAGCAACCACAGTATAAATGTTAGATGTGATCTAAACTTTGTTATCCAGTAAATCATGCTTTCTTTACTGTAATATGGTGTAGTGGTCGGTTAGCCTATGCCACTCACAAGAAAAGAAAATTACGTACTTTTTGACTCATAAAACGTGTTTAACTGTCCACCTGTGTGTGCTACTAAATGTCTCTCTGTGCTACTGAAATCCCTAGCTTGCTAGCACCAGTGCTACCACCTTAAAAAAGCGTACAGCCCTGAAATGTGAGGAAAAAGGGAAGATTGAGAGGGATAGAGAAAGGGCCCTCCCTGCGGGAGAGAAAGAGGGAAAGAGCGAAACAGAAAAAAAAGAGAGAATATCTCCTATCCGAATCTCTCTATCTGCTGCTTGCTCTTCCATGGCAGCGCCGGGCCAGCGACTGGGGCTGTGGGAGCCGGCTCTTAAGCGCAGCAAGGTTATGCAAATGCTCCGTCAGACGGAGTGCAAGGCTGAGTAGGTTACTGACAGGCCGGAGAGTACACAGCATGTCCTCCACTCAGCCACTGAGCCAGCCAGCCAGCCAGCCAGCCGGCCAGCCGGCGAGCACAGAGACAGCGACAGAGACAGAGAGAGGAGTGCAGAGAGAGGGGGAGACAGAGAGAGCGAGAGAGAGAGAGAGAAAGAGAGAAAGACAGAGAGAGACAGGGGCTGAAGAAGAGAGAATGCAGGGGGAATACTAAGAGTTGATGACACATGCCTCTCTCTCTCTCTCTCTCTCTCTCTCTCTCTCTAGCGCTCTCGCTCTCTCTAACTCTCTCACGCTCTCTCTCTCTCTCTCCACCTGTGCTGCGTGTGAATGAGTCCGACCAGACCAGAAGGACACCAGAAAGAGTTTTAAGTCATCTCAGTTCAAAATGTTCTCCGTGCGACTCATCACACTGCTGTCAAACTGAGAGTTCTCCAATAAAAGACACAAACGCACACAAAGTTTCGGGGTTTCAAACGGCTGATTCCAAGGCAGCGACTTTGACAGTGCCAGGCCCTGAGTGACGGTGTGATATCTGGTCTCCCTGGTGGACTTACGCTCGTTGAAGGCAAACTCAAACTCCTCCAGAGTCCTGGGGAAGGTGAGGGGCGGTTCGTCCTTCTTCATCAGCTCGTCTAAGTCGATCATTGACAGCAGATCTGGGGCCCAGGCAGACAAGGAACCACAAATTCATTAACCGAAGCACCAAAACTTCAAGAAGGTAGCAAGGAAATGTAAACAATGGAATCATCGTTTATTAACTAGAATTGAATCCCATTAAGGCACCTATAACTCCCTAAAGCTGTGGTTTTCAAATAAATGATGTAGAAGAGAGCTCTGACTGTGTCTCTGACTTTGTTGTATGCCTGCAATATGCGTACAATCCCCTGTGTCACTTAACCTTCTAAGAAATCTGTTACTATGTAACAATACTTCTGAAGTTCACGTTGGAAATTGTTTTTATTTTTACAAACTCACCTTTTAGTTCAGTTGTTTTCTCTTTTTCTTCCTGGCCACTGACCTGGGCCATGGTTATCCAAAGTGTCAATAGTAATACAGGGCAGGGCTGAGCTAGCATGTGTGGTCTAGTCCTGTGGATCACTGATGTTCACCCTGTAGGATATGGAATAAATGTTACACCTGCATATTGCAGTCTACCACAGGTATGAATTCAATTTAATACAATTATGTCTATTAGAAACACATGATTAGAGTGTATCTTTATTGTAGATACTGTCCAATAACATCAAACAATAGTTTGTTGTGTTATTGCATGTTATAATTATAGTAACCATAGTTATTTTCAATAACTCGTTTAACATGTATCATTTGCCAGCTGCGAATGTTGATATCTGAGTTCCGAGTGTTTCAGCTTGTATAAAAGGTTAGTGGCTGATTACGTGTTGCTTTCTGTGCGCGGGCAGTTGAAATAGAGCAATTCAAACAAAAATAATATCTTTGCGCGTTTGCAAACAATTTACCCTCACAATTTGTTAGCTTATCAAGCGTACTAATAGCAAATATTTATCTGTTTGGAGACATTTTACATTATAGAGCTTGATTTGTCAGAAGGCAACATGGCAGGGAATGAGTGCATGCAACAACAAATGTGCTTTCTTGGAACATTCGCTTCATCAAAGCGCATGGTAAGGTTTGGAGATCCGGGTAGTGACAAGCTCAACTTTCAGAGAATCATGCATTATCCTGGAATTTAGGCAATCACGTACCATTAGTACATTCGAATGTCCAGTATCATCATCTTCTTCAAAATCATTCAAAACAGGAAGGAATCTGGGAAATAAGAGAAAAGAAACTTCCGGGTTACCGAGGCAACCGAGTGGAAGGTAATTTTAAAGAGACAGTATCCTAACCATTTCTCAAGCACAGCAAAATGATTTAGTTCCGTTCTATACAACATGAAAGCGTACAGGTTTGTCGGATTCAAGAAATGTCTTTGTATTCATTATCTCGAGAAATTAAATGAGCCGACGCTCTGAGATTGCAATGCTTATCCCTCTGGTCCCAGCTATGACTATGAGCTTTCTTAGGACTGCAAAATGTTTATGTTGGCTTTATAATCATCTTATCCTTTAGAAATAACGTTCAATGGGAAGTCACTCTTTGGAAATAATATTTATGAGGGGAAATCCTTGCTGTGTTGTCATTTCAATGGTATCACCTCTCAACAAATGGCTAATAGATAATCCTGTGTCAGTTGTTCAAAGAGGGAGCAGAAGATGGATGCCTGTTTGTTCACATGTATCTTACACAAACAGCTAGCCCCGGATTTATCTTTTACACCAAATATAAAACACATTATTATGTTAAATATGTGTACAAAGCAGAGCACTGCTATTTTGCCGCTCTTTAGCCTCTATTCATGAAAAGAGTGAGTATATACTTGAAGAACATTTTGTTGTCTTTTGTATTCTCTAAGTGGCTTTTGTGATCATGATGTTGGCACATTTGCATTTACAATCTCGTTAGCACCTCTCCATGGAGCTGGAGAATGTTCTCTCCCTCTCTCTAAGGTATTGCAAAGGTAGCCTATCTGAGAAAGAAATAATTATTTTGTATATGTATTGTATTTTTTGTGGTTGAATTTTAACTGGTCTGTAAAAAAAATAGAGCAGTACACACCAGAGATCTTAGTTCAAAATCACATGCATTGCAAGCTCTGAATTCCAATGCAATGGAGAAAATGATAAGACGTACATCATATCGCTTTTATTTTCATGTTTAATTCTAACACGTTCCAGCTCAACTCATGAATAAGAAAATACACAACTTTTAAAAAAAAATAGTTGGTTGAAGATTATAACAAATAACAAATTGTCCTCCATGCAGAAGGCTGACTTATATTACATACTGTAGTGACACAGACTGTGGCAACACGCTCTAACCAAAACACATCGTCCTACCGCACCGTTGTATTTGAAGCTACTTTCATAGCTACGAGAAAATATGCTGACACAAATGTCTTCACACTTGCTGCACTCCAAACCCCAGCTACCTACAAGTGATCACACAGTCCCTGGATACATCGTGCCCCAGACAAACAAACTCGGGCTCTCCACTCCCCCAAACGGGCTGCTGGAGACGTGCTCCACAAAAGATGAAACTAAATCGGATGCAGTTTTAAAAAGGTAGAGATTGAATCTCTAGAGTTGCTCTCTGTTTCTTTCACACACACACACACACAAACTATCTTCCCTCTCTCTCTCTCTCTCCAGGCGTACACACACACACACACACACACATTCAGACACACAAACGCTGAGGAAGCAACGTGCTACTCTCACAGCCTTGCTTGCTTTCATGCTCACATTCTCTTTGTCATACACACACACACACACACACACACACACATTTCAACTCTTACCACAGCTACACACATCATAAGGTATTCCTCAAGATTACACAGAGTCATAAATATGTTATGGGCATGATGAGTCTGTCCTGCAGGAGAGCAGTGAGTAGGTTGAAATGTGTAAAGAAGAATAATGACATAGCTGTAGGGCTGTGAAGACGTGCTCCTCAGCGTTTGTATCTGAATGGTAGTGTGTGTGTGCCTGGAGAGAGAGAGGAAATGTGTGTGTGTGAAAAAGTGGAACTATTTAAATTCAATCTACCTTTAAAACTGCATCATTTAGTTTCATCTTTTGTGGGCAATCTCAACAGCAAATAGACATAATCAAGTTTAGCAAACAACTGGGGTTTAGGTGCAGCAAGTGTGAAAACATTTATATCAGCATATTCTCGTAATACTGAAGCTTCAAATACAACATTTTATTAGAACAGTAATGTTTTTGGTTAGAGCATGTTTTCCCTACTATGTCCTGCCAATATAAGTCAGCCTTCTACATGGGAGACAATTTGGTATTTGTTATGGCAATAATATTTTGTGTGTATTTTCTTATTCATGAGTTGGAAAATGTTAGAAATTAAACATGAAAACAAAAGCTGATATAATGTACGTCTTATCATTTTACTCCATTGCGATGGAATTCAGGCTGCAATACATGTGATTTAGTCTAGTGTGTATGCTGCTCTATTTTTTTACAGACCGAGCCACAAAAAATACCACAAAATAATTGTATAGGCTACGCTTTGCAATACCTTAGAGAGAGGAAAGAACATTCTCCAGCTCCATGGAGAAGATTCTTAGCAGGTTGCCAAATGCAATCTTTATCCGTCACAAAAACTTAGAAGAATACAAAGATACAAAATGTTCTTCAAATATATACTCACTCTTTTCATAGAAGATAAGAAAAGCGACAAGAATAGCAGTGCTCTACTATACACATATTTAACATAATAATGTGTTTTATATTTGGTGTAAAGATAAATCCGGGATAATATTTGTGTAAGATACATGTGAACCGTAGGCATCCATCTTAACAACTGACAGGATCTATTAGCCGTATTGAAGGTGATACAAAATGACTACACAACAAGTTTCCTCATATGTATTTCCAAATACAAAGGATAAGATGATTATAAAAAAAAACAACATATTTTGCAGTCTAAAGAAGCTCATAGTACCTTAGTTAGAGATAAGCATTAATCTCAGAGCATCATTTAATTTCTCGGATAATAACAAAGACGACCTGCATGTTGTATAGAACGGAACTAAATCTGGCCTTTGCTGTGCTTTTTTAACTCTCTTTCTTTAAAATTACCTTCCACTCGATTCTCTCTTATTTCCCAGATGATTTTGAAAATTACTGAGACATTCAGATAACATAATACTCCAGGATAGCTCATGATTCTCTGAAAGTTGGGCTTGTCACGATCTCAAATCATGCCTTTTTGATGAACTGTTTAAGCGATTTGTTGTTACTCATTCCTGCCATGTTGCCTTCCTGAAACTAAATCAAATACTACTCAATATAAAATAATCTCCAAAACTAGATAAATATTTGCCTAATTAGTACTGATAATAGCTAAATTGTGGTAAATGTTTGCTTTCTTGCCAAAGATATTTTAGTTGCTCTGTCACAGAAAGCAGCAATAATCAGCCACTAACCTTATGTACAAGCTGAAAACGCAGAATTTCAGATATCAACATTCGTAAATGATACATGTTAAGCGAGTTATAGAAAATAACTATGATTACCTATAACATGCAAATAACACAACAAACTATTGTTTTGATGATTACATTGGGCAGTATCTACAATAAAGATACATATCATGTGATTTCATAATTGTATTAAATTAATTCATACCTCTATAATTAAAACACAATACAGTATATATATATACATATCCTACGTGGGCTATCGGACTAAACCACACTACTATATATAGATATATACAGAAGAAAAAGAAAACAACTGAACTAAAACGAGTTTGTAAAAATAAAAACAATTTCAAAGCGTGGAAACTTTCAATGTTACATAGTAACAATTTTTTAGGGAATTGTACCACTATTTGGGACGCTAACAAAGTCAGAGACGCAGTCAAGCAAACCAATAGGTGCCTTATAAGTTCAATTCAACGATGATTCCATTGTACATTTCCTTGCTGCCTTCTTGAAAAGTTTTGGTGCTTTCGAATAATGGAGACCAT
>JAPMUY010002527.1:215000-216863 GCA_026901105.3 Galaxias olidus | reverse complement strand
TGATCGCTATGACATAGTCTGTTTATGACATTACGTTTGGATTTACCCCGATGGAGCTGGGAAATGAAGAATACTTCCAAGAACATCTTCATGTAATTATCCTGCTCATTTCTCTCATCATCATCGTCATACTCAGCATCATGACCATCATCATCATCTAGATCATCATAATCCTCACTATCTTCATAACCATCATCGTCATCTACATCATCCTAATCCTCACTATCATCATAATACATCATCATTATCATCATTGCGTTTAATTTAAGATTCATTGCAGTAACGACAAAAGAATAGGCCATAGAGTATGTCTCTGAAAAGTGATAGGTAATAACACTGAATAATCAATGCTCACCCATTTATTTTCAGTGACATTACTTTCATCTGGATTGGTATTCCCTTTTGTATTTAAAAGAGTGTATGCTACTATAGTAGATTAAACTATGCAATCTATCAATAAATACAAATTTCAACAGAAATAATTAGGTAAAGTAACAAAAGAAGATAAGATAATTCCATAATACAAATTAATAAAACATATTTGAAGTGGCACTCGACAGTAATATGAACACTATTTATGTTTGGATATGTGTTTATACTTTCACAGTGTGAAGAGTTCATAGGGGGGTGGGGAAACTTGAGGATAAAAATTTTTGTAGTCCTGGCGACAGACGTGAAATAATATTACATAAATGTAATAATTTGTTTCACTATCACCCAGGTTAATTAGTTTGTGGAAATTGGTAACCCATTTTTCATTGGGTAATTTGTCACACACTGTCTGATGAGGCAGCCAATCAGTGACCCCGCTGTTGGAGGGATCATTTCTCCCAGAATGCTGTGCAACGACTGTGTCGCAGAAAATGTGGGAGCGAGCCAATGTTTACCTCCTATTTATTTCTCACAAATAAATGAAATCAGTCAATAAACCATCCAAGGGTGAATATGGCTCTCTCAGTCCCGGATTATGAATGAGAGCTCATTAATTTTCCCAGCCCGTGTGTGTTGGTGTGTGTGTGTTGGCGCCTGTGTAGATACATATGTGTCTATACAGTGTAATTGTACACATGTAATATTTTGCTTAACGCATATGGGTGTGTGTTTGTGCACTACATACTGCCGAAACATGCAGTCGGCACCCATTCACAGACCATGTGTAACGCTGAATAGAAGCATCATTTGAAGTCTTTCTTCCTAATGTTTCTCCACGATTTAAAAACACAAAGAAAGCACATTTTTCAAATCAAAATTGTAGCATGGATGTCCTCTATCCTTAGACACAAAGCCACCAACAATTATCAAGGGGTAAAAGACCAGGCTACGCTACATTCAGCCTATTCCAACCAGTTGGAATATTTGGGTTATTAAAGAGACGCATAATTTTGTTTGACAGAAAGAGCAGAGCTTTACCTTGGTGATTGCAGGTCCAGATGGCTGTGAGGAATTGCTTCTGAAGGTTTTATTAATTTCCATCTAAGTGCAGAAGATTTCTGAGTCTGCCTCGGCCCTGTTCTGACGAGACTGACTGACATCCTCCAGCTCCAGCCATCCGTCATTGTTTGAGAATCTCTTAATTATATTACATGCAAATGAAGAGATTCGATTTTTACCCATTAACTATCCATGGGAGAAAATTAACAGAGAATTAGTGGGTCACCGAGAGAGAAGCAGACAGACAGACACGCACGCACCCCTACATGCATGCACGCAACTACACACAATTCCACGTAAACATACAAAGAGTGTGATGCATAATAGTATACTGAATAATATGCATAAGAAATCCAATATGAGCCCATATACTGCATCCATGTGTATGTGTGTGCATGAGAGAGAGAGAGAGAGAGAGAGAGAGAAATAAAA
>JAPMUY010002527.1:210000-212500 GCA_026901105.3 Galaxias olidus | reverse complement strand
TTATGTGTGTACAGCCCGATTTTTAGAACAAAGACTCTTTGTTTCCCCTCTCGAATCAAATACAGCTGACTGAAGAATAAAGTGAAAGGGCTACAAAGGAAAACATGTTGGTTCAGCAGCAACTCCCAGAAGACTGGCTATCACCATCAGTTTTTACTGGCTACAGAAGCCTCTCTGGCGGTCGGATGTGAGAACCTGTTTTACATGGAGTTGTACACTGCCATCTAGTCGTCAATGGTGAAAGTACAGTGTCCAAGGCAGAGGGTGGTCAGCCGATAAACTGTACATAAACTAAAATAAATATATTGGGTCCAAGGTTCATGTGAAGAATAAATTACTGTTTTTTTACGGGATAAAACAATTGGAGTGAATAAGCTTCAGTGGGTTATCCCTAGTTCCCAATGGGCTGTTACTGAACAGTTTTGGTGAAAGTAATTTGAGTTTCCATTTTTTTTCCAATAAGTAATTATCAGATAATTATTGACAAATAGGGACATGGGCAGCAAGTCTTTTTTTTTACCCAATAATCTAGACTATTCTTTTCCCTCCTAATTTCTATGTAGTTGACTCGTTCATTTTGTCCGCGGACAGCTTCCGTAGTTTTAGTCACATGAATGATTTGTTGTGTTCATTTCTGCATTCCATGATGGTGTCTGCGTCACCCTGTCAGCTCGCTGGTTTACAGCTGTTTGGGTAAACAAAACCGAAACATTTGTTCGCCAAATCCATAGCGTTATACCGGTTGAATAAAGGAAACTCTTCAAATCACGACAATGATTGGTAAGAATAATCGCTATCTTTGTAGGCTTCAGTCTTTTTTTGTTTTGTGCATTGTGCAATCTTAAATATCAACTCCCGTGCTATACTTATAAATCTTAGTTCCACAAGACTCCTGCCGTATTTTCCCCTAAAATACCTTGCATAGCCAGTCATGCTGCGCTGGATACTCGGTGGTCGGGAGGCTCAGGGTGCTGTCGAGGTAAGATACCATAGTATTCAAGTGAACCACACTGAGCTAGAAACTTTTGTTGTCCGTCTTCCTCATCACACTTTACTGTCAGTACAAAAACGCCAGTGGTCTTAATTCACAGTGTTTGCAACCACTGCCTATCACAGCCTCTCTCTTCCATTCTCCCTTATGTGTGCAGAAAAGCCCAGCGCTGTGCATTGGGGAGGAACAGCCTAAAAACTGGTTCACTGAGCTGCAGGTGCTGAAAGGACATTTTGACATTGTTCGATTTCTGGTGCAGATTGATGACTTCAGGTAAAGCTGTTACTCCCTCTCACCTATCCTCTTTCTATCGTTCCTCCACCATTATTCTGCTCTCTACCCTTGGTTGGCCTCTATCCCTCTGGCCCTCCTCGTGATTGACAGGAGATCCTCTCCCAAAAGCAAACTTACTGAGCGTGACAAGAGCTTAATCATCACTACTGGACTGTGTGTTTGTGTGTGTGTGTGTGTGTGTGTGTGTGTGTGTGTGTGTGTGTGTGTGTGTGTGTGTGTGTGTGTTGTCCTCCCTCGCTCAATATCTACAGTGCCCTATAACCCTTTCACCACACACACAAACACCCAGTGCTTGCACCTGCTCCCCAACCTTCGGCAGCCCTATCTACTGTAGTAGCAGCTATGTAATGCATTTCATTGTGGTAGCATGCTGCGTACTGGTATGCTTCAGTGATCCTGCATAAGTGGCCTGATTGTGGTTCGTGGTCGATCTAAACCGCTGTGTGTGTGTGTGTGTGTGTGTGTGTGTGTGTGTGTGTGTGTGTGTGTGTGTGTGTGTGTCCTGGCTCCGGTAGGCTTCACGGCTCGTCTCTCTCCGTAATCAGCCCGTCCTCTTGCCCCCTATATTCTCCCAACACAAGGCCGCAGGCGGGGGCGAGGGCCGGAACATTCAACCCTAGATTGCTTTCCAAAGTCTGAAAAAAATAATGTGTCCTAGACAGTTCCTTTTCCCTTTTTCCCATCTTTTTCTGATCCCCTTATCGTGTAGGGTTCTTTTGGGAGTGAGTAGTGGGGGTCAAAGGGCGTGCGGAGGTGTTGAGCCTCTGGACAGCTGTTGCTGTCACCCCTGTGGGCCGTTAGACAGGGTGGGAGTGATACCCCCTGCCACAGAACGACGGCTCCTGCTCCTGCAATTTAATTTGTCAGATGGATTTGTATTGTCAACTGTGACTTTGTGAAGAAAAGGAATGATTTAGTCACTCAGATTCCAGGCTTTGGAGGTTGAAAAGTTGCTCCTAGGCTAGTTTCTAACTTTCCATAATTTAAATATTTCTAAAATGTGCTCATCATTATTTTCCTCACTGTCCTCGGCTCCTCCAGGTGTGCCTCTGCTGGAGATGATAGCTTGGTGCTGGTGTGGAACGTTGAGGTAAAATCTACATCTAATATTTAGATGCCCAGGTAACATAGATTAGTTAACGATTACGTAATAAATAAACTAATTTTAAAAAGCCAATGTAGACCACAAGATGGCACTGTTTTTCTTTGTGAGCA
>JAPMUY010002527.1:175000-205000 GCA_026901105.3 Galaxias olidus | reverse complement strand
TGTGTGTGTGTGTAGGGGGGGTGGGGGGTCAAATTCATGTGTCAATTTCATCCTTATCTCAAATGGACCCCCCTCCCCCTCCTCTCCCCCTCTGCCCTTGTAGGGTTCTTTGGGATGTGGTCTTTCGGACGGCCCGGTAAGCAGATGGCCCCTCCGGTCAAGAAGGTGGTGGAACTCCCCAGTCTAAGATCCCTGGAACTAAGGGGTGATCTGATTGGGCATTCTGGGGCAGTCCAGGTATGTTGTACTTCCTGTTTGAAAACTTTTAGGAGCTCGGTTTTGAATATTGTTGAAAAAGACAATGATCGTCAATACAAAAACCCAGCAATACCAAACAGCCAAAGAAAGTGGTGTATTCCTTTAAAACAAAAGGCAGCACACGATCCTGCTTTTGAAGCCCCAAATGTCTTGTGCCTTCAGATGTTCGTGAGCTTTGGCGAAAAGGGCGTGATGACGTGTTCGACGGACCACCTGGTGATCGTGTGGAGGAACGGGGAGCGACAGTCCCACCTGCGGAGCCTGGCTCTGTTCCAGAAGCTGGAGGAGCAGGGGGGGCTCTGCCTGGCTCCCTCCATGCTTTAAGGGCTCTGCCAGCCCCAGTCACCTGCACTGCGTCCATCTCCTGTTCATTGTCTTTGAGCCATATGACGATTTTAATACGTTTTTTTTTACAGTTGGTTTTACATTTTACTTTTTAGATTGAAAGTGTCATTAATGGTTGGTTGAAAGATACATCACACCTGTGTTCCCCAGAGTTTCCTACTCGTTACAGGTGCATTGCTGCCTTACCAAATCTCAGTAACACTGGCATTTACATTAAAGACATGCTCGAAAAGGCTATTTGGAGCATAACACTTATGTTGCTTTATTGCTTCTAAATCATCAGTTAAGTCTGTGATTCGACCAGAGATTTGAGATATGCGGTTCTCTGGCAGTCTGGGCCGAAAAGCAATATAACTTTATCTATGTACCTGGATATTATTGCTCTCCTGCCAATGAATTCTAAGAACTTGCATTGCCTTTATAGTCGGGGAAAAGAGGATGTTTTTATCTGCTGAAAGCCGTAACACCTTTTTATTTAGATTTTATCAAAATAAATGATCTGGAAAGCTCCTCAAAGCAGGCTTAACAAGCAAAGTGTACGGGAGCATGTGTTAGTACATGGTATGTGCAGTGTGCATGAACGTTTTATTACATTATGTCTATTTAGGGTAACCGTTTGTGTAACAGGTGTGCTTTCTGATCATGTGATCCCCTATCATCCAATGCTAACAAAACCGTGTCCAGTATTAACTTCCTCCATTGCTTGTGAACAGTGTGCCTGTGATTTTGAGGGCTGGTTTCCCGGACAAAGATTTAAGCCAAGTCCTAGACTAAAAAACAGTTTCATTAGAGAATCTCCATTGACTGTGAGATTTTGTCTAGAACTAGGCTTAATCTATGTCCGGGAAACTGGCCCATAGTGTTTTTTAATGTTGTTTCAAAAGAATGTCACAAAGATATTAAAATGCCTTTGATGTAACAAACCCGTTATTTCTGAATTTATGGGCTCTGAACAAAATCGGTTTTATGAGATATAAATGGACGCTTTAACTGAACCAAGAAAAAACAAGTTAAAAGCAGAAAATTTTATACAAACTAATTCATTGTGAACTATGTAACATTAACATACAAGCTTTTGACACAGATTATTTCATAATAAATCGTTCAAAATAAGCTGGATCATCAGGTGTTTTGTCATATGCAGACGGGTCCTAACATAGCGCATGTACACTAAAGTGATTTCTGTCTGTAGATGTGTAGTAAAAACTGAACTGAAAGGAATGGTTGATTCAAACGATCCATGAGGGGAACGACAATGTGAACGCCACACCTTAGGGTTGAAATCTGGAACCTTCTAGGACCTCATCGCCACCACGTGTCTGAGCAGACCTCATGCTTGGCCAGGAAGGTGCAGACTGGCACAAGCTTCTGTACTAGTTGTGTGTTTGTGTGTAGCACTGTGTGTCTTTTAACTCTGGGTCTGATTGTCTTTTGGCTGGGTTTTTCAATGTAAACTATTTTATATTTCAAACTAAACTCTTTTATAATGTGACTGTGATTATAAACACAGCACTGAATGTGCATGAATAATCATGGGATCTTGTGTATTTAAATTAGCTCACTTTTAGGCTAGCTCACTGGGTCTGGGCATCAGCTTGTATGCATGCAATCAAATTCATTGAATTAGTTGACCTGTGACCTTGACATCCTGGATAGACAAAACTCCTCCATTTGACTTTGTTTTGTTGTTGATCGGTGCCAATGTTGTAATGCCAAAGATGAACTGCCAGTGTGACAGGGTCTTCAGTGATCAACAGTTGTAGCTGGAGAGCTCCAGTTTGACGTGGGACAGTAGTGTTGGTGAGCCACTGCGGGCGCGTGTTTCAGACCAGCCCAGGCACACACATTGCTCACACGAGCCTCGTAGAGAGGCATTTAGATGGGTTTAGTTAGGTACACTGGGCTTCAAATCCCACGTGTGTGTCCTGCTACGACAGTGTGACTGTGTGGCGTTCTTCCTCTGGGAACCAGGAGCTGTGGTTTGGAGCCCTGCAACTGACCACAGGACTCAGCTGGCAGAGAACGCAGCTCCATTCAGAACACAGCTGAAGTTTGCTTTCAACCATTCTAAAGATGGTCACCACTGCAAAGATGACAAAACCACCTGCCTGGTTTACTGTGTGTACATAATGATAACGTGGAGGAGTTGTTTGCACTTGACGATGTTTAATTGGACTTTGAATGACGATACGTTCAATACGTAATTGGCGGATTTTCTTAGTTTTTTTTAAATTAAATTTATTCTTAACTATTTGAGTCATCTAAAATATTTCACATGTAAACTGACAAATCAGGAGGAGGTTTGTGTGTGTGTGTGTGTGTGTGTGTGTGGGGGGGGGGGGGTACTTTCTGCCTCTCCTCCGGCACCTCTCCCTCTATATTACCGGCCTTTGCTTTTAGTGGAGTAGACAGTTCATGGCATTCTCGACTTTTATGGGGAAGGGAGGCGTTATTAGCTGGATACAATCCTGATTACCCAACAAGAGTTTGCCAGAAATGTAAGTCTAGTTATTACCACAAAGAGAAGGTGACCTGTACACATCTGAAGTTATGATTTGAAAAACAGTTTTTTTTAACAAAGTCCAACCAAAATCTATCAGTGACATATTGATTGTTTTTAAGACAAAACATTTAGTTTGCTCCCTGTTTGAAGCAACTGTACAAATCAGACAGCTGTGTGGACAACCATTACATATATGAATCGATGCACGGAATGCATCCCTGGAACAGAAAGGAAAAGCAACAACATAAAAACAGAACTGAAACAGAAAACAATGTCTGCAAAAAAGGTTCTATTGTACAAAACGTAGTGAGGTCTTTTCAGGAGACGGATTGGTGAGTCTAGGTACTTCTTACCAACTGAAGTACGGTAGAGACACTAGGTAGTTTAGTGAGTTGTTGTGGCAAAAGCAAAGCCTGTACAGAGTGAGACACACGGCAGCAGAAGGTTAAGGCATTTGGACTGTTCAGCCGGCTCTGTCTGTGCTGCTGCACAGTGACTATCCTCGTCATCACAAATAACTACATTGAGAGATAAAACTCAATGTGCCAAGTTCAGCAAGTCACTGAAAACACACTTGAATAAATAATACTCATTGGAAATACGGCCGACTGGAGTACAAAATACAAGACTAACCCCCTATCTCGAGCTTTGAGGAGGCTCTACCCCACTCCTAAAAACCTCTGTTTGACTAACGAAGTAATTGACCTGTCACCCGATTTCAAATGGCATTGATTGAGCCCCTCTGTGCTCTCCTCTGGAAATGAACTGATGGCTTACCAGAAGAACAGGAACGCAACACCGCCTGTACGCCACGCACCTCCGGCTACACCGTGACCCTGGTTACTCATTACAGTTCCAAGGGGTCAAGGTTGAAAGGTTGGACTCTATGGCTTAGCCTTTCTTTGTTCGGCGGGTGGCATCCTAAACGACCTGTTTTGACCGACGCAAAGCTTTGACTCAGAGAAAAGGAGCGAGGTAAGGCACCCGTAAGAAGATGTCTGAGCCTTTGGTTAAATCCTGTAGGGTCAGCTTAGTGTCTTGGTTGGACACAACACAGTCACCCTGAATTACACAGAGTGTATGCATTCCTAATTCAGACAAAACCTTTCTATGCAGCAGTGAGAATGACAGATATCGGAATGTGTGACGTAGCCTACCAACTGAGAGAACAACTGCAAACTGCAAAATAGATTTTCAGATACCAGAGCACCGATTTCCATACAATCATACAAACGGGAACCTATTCATAACTTTCCCTCAAAGTAATTACACCAGCAAAAGACTACAGAGCACTGTAAGTATTGTATCTATTCAAACAAAATCAACAAAGTATTCAGTTGTTCAGTATCATGTTATGGCAACACTGAAGTCCTTTGGGAACATCAAAATATGAATCATAGGAATGCACAAATAGCTGTGGTGAGCTCCCCGCTGTGTGACAGAGTTGTTATGAGACACAGTCCGTTGGTACACCTGACACTCCTCTGTTGGTGTGGGGGGAGAACTTGAACGTTTGATGGACTTGGAATCAAATGGACACCTTATCCCACGATGGTTAATGAAAGCACACTTAGGTAATCACTAGTCTCTGGATCGGACCCAACACACACACACACACACACGATAACAACACACATCATCAATCTACCAACACACACACACACACACACACACACAGGAGGCAGGTATCATCAATCCACCAACACACCGCTCTGCCAGTGTTCATATTGCTGCACTATCAATTAGACCTGCACATCTCTCTCTTTGCCACCAGAGGGCGTTCATTCAATGGAAATCAATCTCCCATTCCAAGTCCTTACTTATACGTGCCCTTCCACAATTGTATTCGATGTAAAGTCAAACGTTACCAGATTCCTCTCCAGCCAAGGAAGCATATGAACACAACCTGGTTCTCTGCAGCAGTCGCTGAACGGGGGTGGGCTGGGACTGTAAGACGAAACTAGCGCTCTAACCAAAACCATGTGAGTCTGTCTGAAGCGGCTGGCGGAGCCTCTCAGGCAGAGCAGAGCGGAGAGTAGGGCTTCCAACCTGTCCAACCCTCACCAGGGGGAGAGGAGGCTGGGCCGCCCTTTCACAGGTCCCTTGTCTTTCCTCAGGCTGCTGTGAGGTGGATCTCAGCTGCGACCACACCGGCATGCTACTTTGACAGGAACCTAGCAGTCCCCATGCAGAGAGAAAGACAGTGAGAAAAAAAAGAGAGAGAGAGAGAACAAAGAGAGAATTGCAAGGCGAGAGAGAGAAAGAAGGCTAAAAGGGACTTGGACACAGCACAGAAGTCGTTGTGATTTACTAGAAGTCACACAGAAGTGACCCTCACGGGCCACCATACCATGAAGTTTAATCTAAAAGCCAATATGCCAATCTTATCACTTCCCCGCGTCATGTCGCCAGTGGACACTAATGTGTTAGTCTCACGTGAACATAACTATCATTAGCAAATCTACAGTTTGTGTCTTTTTACAGTGTTTCACCGCCCACTACCAAATCTCAGTATTGTTTCATGGTCTAACGCTCAGTAATGTCTTTGGAGAAGGTGAACACATATCAGATAAAGGCTTTGGAGCCAGATGCTCTGGTACAGAGCATCCCTGGCCAAGTCTTCATTCATTAAAGGCTGATTCTGGGATATAACAGGTTAGAAAGGACTCTATCCACTTTCTACCAGAAACTATATAAGATTGTTCAGAAGTGAACGTAGCTACAGTATACAGTATGTGTCCAAAGTGGAAAGCTTCATTTGAAAGAACTACAAAAACCAAACAGCCTAGCGTGTTTCCAGATCAGGTTATATCCCAGAGTCAGCCTTTTTTTACAGTTTTTGTGGTTCTCAGTGTTGTGCGAGTGCTGTTACTACCCCTCGCTCTTCACAGTGTAGGACGTCTGTTGATCTGTCTGCTCTGTACTCGGTCCCGCTGGTGCATCGTGGCTGTGTCAGTACACGCTGTGTAACTACAGTACAATCTACACCAACCTTTTCAGAAAGACACTGCACTCAATACCCAAATCCAACAATCACCAGAACTTCCCCTCAACACGTTAAGCACCTTTCCCTGACTCTGGCGCAACTTCCAGAGGCTGCGTGCGAGCCGGTTTTACCCGCAAGGACGAGCTTGCTGCTGGGCTCGCTGCCCACAGTGCCTGGCTGAGAGCTGTAGAGCTCCGCGGAGCTCCCCGTTCGGTGGATGTATTACTTAGAGCCGTTCAGCCGTGGTCTTCCAGGCTGTGGAGGTATCGGGGCCATCCAGGACCTCTGCTGGGTGTTTGGCCGCAGACACAGCTCCCTCTGTGGGGGGCTGCCTCTCTGGCTGCCAGGCCCCCAGTACCAGGACAACCACACTCTGACCTCCCACTGCTCCGCACTGTTACATGAGGTTACAAGAGTTGCACTTTAATAAGTCAGGAGCGTAGGGAGGAGTTCTTCATTGAAGGAATTTTACAGAATGTGTGTACTTGTGTGTGTGTGTGTGTGTGTGTGTGTGTGTGTGTGTTTTTAGATGAGAACTTAACAACCACTTGGGGTAAAGTATGTGTCCGTTCAAAAGCGTGCTCGCTATCTCAGTCGCTACACATCATATACAGTATACAAAGTCCTCACCAAATGGGAATGGATAAAAAGAAAACAGCGAAGAACAACATGAACAAAGCAACATGAAAAGGGGATAGAAAAAAAGACAAGGAGCGCCAAAAAAAAGAAAGAACGGGAGCGCTAGCGTGGAAAGTCGGCTAAAGTGCAGTTGCTTTTCCAAAGGGGGGTTGGGGGGGGTCCGTTTTCCCCTCAGACGAGGGGTCCAGATTGTCAGGCGGGTCAGGAGCTCGGAGGGCCCGTGAATGCTTCTGAGGAGGATGGTCCATCCGGTGGAGAGCGGCCTTTCAGAGCCTGTGACTCAGCGAGTCGACAGGTCAAAGATCAAAGGTCATTAAGGCTCCTTTGGGTTGGGAGGCCTCCGTCCACATGGTCCCCTGACTCTTCTGCCTGGGTCCGCGGTCCCGGCACAGGGCCACACTCGCTGGCCACTCTCTGCCCGGGCGCGCGGGGGCGGGGGGGAGGAGGAAAGGAGAGGGGGCTCAGGGAGGAGGCGGCGGCCTCAGGCTCTTGCACTTGATCTCGTCCAGGTTCTTCCAGTACTTGTAGTTCTCCGACAGGTGCTCCATGAGGCCCGGCAGGCTGGCAAAGGCTAGGGGAGGAGACACAAGGTTTAACACAGCGTTTAACACAGGGTTCAACACGGGGCTCAACACAGGGTTCAACACAGGGTTTAAACACAGGGTTCAACACAGGGTTTAAACACAGGGTCCAACACAGGGTTCAACACAGGGTTTAAACACAGGGTCCAACACAGGGTTCAACACAGGGTTCAACACAGGGTTTAAACACAGGGTCCAACACAGGGTTCAACACAGGGTTTAAACACAGGGTCCAACACAGGGTTCAACACAGGGTTTAAACACAGGGTCCAACACAGGGTTCAACACAGGGTTCAACACAGGGTTCAACACAGGGTTTAAACACAGGGTCCAACACAGGGTTCAACACAGGGTTCAGCACAGGGTTCAACACAGGGTTTAAACACAGGGTCCAACACAGGGTTCAACACAGGGTTTAAACACAGGGTCCAACACAGGGTTCAACACAGGGTTTAAACACAGGGTCCAACACAGGGTTCAACACAGGGTTCAACACAGGGTTCAACACAGGGTTTAAACACAGGGTCCAACACAGGGTTCAACACAGGGTTTAAACACAGGGTCCAACACAGGGTTCAGCACAGGGTTTAAACACAGGGTCCAACACAGGGTTTAAACACAGGGTCCAACACAGGGTTCAACACAGGGTTTAAACACAGGGTCCAACACAGGGTTCAACACAGGGTTCAACACAGGGTTTAAACACAGGGTCCAACACAGGGTTCAACACAGGGTTTAAACACAGGGTCCAACACAGGGTTCAACACAGGGTTTAAACACAGGGTCCAACACAGGGTTCAACACAGGGTTCAACACAGGGTTCAACACAGGGTTTAAACACAGGGTCCAACACAGGGTTCAACACAGGGTTCAGCACAGGGTTCAACACAGGGTTTAAACACAGGGTCCAACACAGGGTCCAACACAGGGTTTAAACACAGGGTTCAACACAGGGTTCAACACAGGGTTCAACACAGGGTTCAACACAGGGTTTAAACACAGGGTCCAACACAGGGTTTAAACACAGGGTTTAAACACAGGGTCCAACACAGGGTTCAACACAGGGTTCAACACAGGGTTCAACACAGGGTTTAACAAAGGGTTACACACAGGGTTCAACACAGGGTTTAACAAAGGGTTTAATGACTGGTCTGAGGTCTGCTCTAAATGATGTGGAGGGAAGGTGTTGGACAAACTACGAGGGGAAAACCAGACACTTTTCAATGATAGAAGTGAGGGAGTAAACAGCTTAGATCTGAAAGAGTCTGAGCCAAAGTAGACCCACCTGCTTTCACTTCCCTGTTCCTGCCTGTGTGTGTGTGTGTGTGTGTGTGTGTGTGTGTGTGTGTGTGTGTGTGTGTGTGTGTGTGTGTGTGTGTGTGTGCGTGTGCGTGTGATTGTGTCAGTGGTGAGTTCATCAACAGTGGCTAATGTTGTGTATACTCGGAAATGTAGCTACAACAGCCAGCTGGGGTCTTGCTCTCGGTCTCTCTCTGTTTCTTGGTCTCTCCCATGCACACACACAAACACACACGCAAACGCACAAACACATAAACAAACACACGCTCGTTGTTTACTCGCTCGTTTCCGTCCCTCTCTGCATGGGCTGGGCCCGTCAGTGACCCGTGGTATACCCCATTAGGGCGCTGCTCTGTGGGGGATTTCTACATTCACTTCAGCTTCAGTGCGTCTCCAGTACCCCCCCCCCCCCAAAGCCTGCACCCCCTGTACTCCCAGCTCACCCCTCCATCTCCCAAATAACCACCGCCGCCGTCTCTCCCAGCTCTGTCTCTCTGTCTCTCTCTCTCTCTCTCTCTCTCTCTCTCTCTCTGTCTCTCTCTCTCTCTCTTGCTGTTCCACTGGCCTTTGGAATCTTTCCATGAAATCAGAGCCTGTTGACAGTAAACAAGTTTGCCGTTAGGGGGAAGGGGTGTGGGGGGTGTGGAACGGCCTAACTGCTTTCCCTCATGCCCCCCTCCCCACCCCACCCCCTCTGTCCCCTGCACTCATATCTCAGTGGACGGGGAGAGGGAGAGAGGGAAGGAATGAAGAGAAGCGAGGGCTGGGAATTAGGAGGGACAGGACGGGACTGGAGAGGGGCATGGGAAAGCTGAGCTTTCAGCCTCCTCCACCCCCGTGGATCCTAACTCCTCCGACACTGTGTGTGTGTGTGTGTGTGTGTGTGTGTGTGTGTGTGTGTGTGTGTGTGTTTGTTTGTATAAGTGAACACAAATTAGTGCATTAAAATACAAACGTACACAATTTGTTTACTATGTGTGTGTGTGTGTGTGTGTGCGTGTGTGTGTGTGTGCATATGAGGGAGAGACACGTGATCTTATTTAATGAAGCGAGCCTCAACACCTGAATATACTGTATACACGGAGTTACAAGAACACATTTACACACCAACTTCATGACAGACACACACGTGTGTGTGTGTGTGTGTGTGTGTGTGTGTGTGTGTGTGTGTGTGTGTGTGTGTGTGTGTGTGAATGCTATTCTTACCATCCCAAGCGTCAAACATGTCGGTGATGAAGTAGTCGATGAAGGAGATCTGAGATTTGGGCACACTGCAGGTGTTCCTATCAAACACTGGCATGACCACGGGCAAGCCCTGGCACTTCTCCTCGTCTGTCTGAAACACACACACACATACACACACACAAACACACACACACACACACACACACACACACACACACACACACACACACACACACACACACACACACACACACACACACACACACACACCGAACATACACACACTTTAGTTCACACATAGGGGATACACTTACCCCGAGGGAAAGAGAAGGGCAGACATAAAAGAGATAACAGTGATGACAGCAGTAAATGCGTGCGCACACACTCACACACTCACACGCACAAACACGCACGCACGCACGCACGCACTCACGCACGCACGCACGCACGCACACACACACACACACACACACACACACACACACACACACACAGAGTGCTGAGTCACCAGCTTAGCCGGTCAGCAGTATACAGTCAGGTCACCTCCAGGGTGTGAGAGAGAGGGTTTGTTCCCACCTGCCTGTGTTTCCTACCCACTACTCGGCTCTGTAACAAACAGCTCATCAACCGTCTGTTTTAGTCGTTTACACACATCTGTCCCCATTACATCTGTCTTTGTCTCTGTGTTATCAGACCATTCCTCTTCCTTTAGACCTGTTATATGAGTATACAGTTAGGCCCAAAAATATTTGGACAGTGACACAAGTTTTGTTATTTTAGCTGTTTACGAAAACATATTCAGGATACAATTATATAATCAATATGGGCTTAAAGTGCAGACTCTCAGCTGTAATTTGAGAGTATTCACATCCAAATTGGAGCAAGGGTTTAGGAATTACAGCTCTTTAATACGTAGCCGCCTCTTTTTCAAGGGACCAAAAGTAATTGGACAATTGACTCAGAAGGCTGCAAAAAAAAATAACAACGCTGCATGGGCTCTTCCCTCATTAACCTGTCATCAATTAAGCAGTTAAAAGGTCTGGAGTTGATTCCCAGGTGTGGCGTTTTGCATTTGGAAGCTGTTGCTGTGAACACACAACATGCGGTCAAAGGAGCTCTCAATGGAGGTAAAACAGACCATCCTGAGGCTGAAAAAAAAGAAGAAATCCATCAGAGAGATAGCAGAAATGTTAGGAGTGGCCAAATCAACAGTTTGGTACATTCTGAGAAAAAAAGAGTGCACTGGTGAGCTTGGGAACTCAAAAAGGCCTGGACGTCCACGGAAGACAACAGTGCTGGATGATCGCAGAATCCTTTCCATGGTGAAGAAAAACCCCTTCACAACATCCACTCAAGTGAAGAACACTCTCCAGGAAGTAGGTGTATCAGTATCTAAGTCTACCATAAAGAAGACTTCATGAGAGTAAATACAAAGGATTCACCACAAGGTGCAAACCATTAATCAGCCTCAAAAATAGAAAGGCCAGAATTGACTTTGCCAAAAAACACCTGAAGAAGCCAACCCAGTTCTGGAACAGCATTCTTTGGACAGATGAGACTAAGATCAACCTGTACCAGAATGATGGGAAGAAGAAAGTTTGGAGGAGAATTGGAACAGCTCATGATCCAAAGCACACCACATCTTCTGTAAAACATGGTGGAGGCAGTGTGATGGCATGGGCATGCATGGCTTCCAATGGCACTGGGTCACTTGTGTTTATTGATGATGTGACAAAAGACAGAAGCAGCCGGATGAATTCTGAAGTGTATAGGGATATACTTTCTGCTCAGATTAAGCCAAATGCAGAAAAGTTGATTGGACGGCGCTTCACAGTACAGATGGACAATGATCCAAAACATACTGCAAAAGCAACCCAGGAGTAAAGCAAAGAAGTGGAATATTCTGCAATGGTCGAGTCAATCACCAGATCTCAACCCAATCGAGCATGCATTTCACTTGCTCAAGACAAAACTTAAGGCAGAAAGACCCACAAACAAGCAACAACTGAAGACCGCTGCAGTAAAGGCCTGGCAAAGCGTCACAAAGGAGGAAACCCAGCGTTTGGTGATGTCCATGGGTTCCAGACTTCAGGCAGTCATTGCCTGCAAAAGATTCTCAACAAAATATTGAAAAGTAACATTTTACTTGGGGTTATGTTTATTTGTCCAATTACTTTTGAGCCCCTGAAATGAGGAGCGTTTGAATAAAAATAGCTACAATTCCTACATGTTTAATCATATATTTTTGTTCAACCCCTTGAACCCCCTTAAAGTCTGCACTTCAATTCCGTTGTAGTTGTTTCATTTCAAATCCAATGTGGTGGCATGCAGAGCCCAAATCATGAAGATTGTGTCACTGTCCAAATATTTTTGGGCCTAACTGTATACATGCTCCTTTGTACTGGTGTTATCAGCCCATACATGTATTTGTCTGTTTTGTAAAGTTGTAGTGTTTCTGTGTATTCCTGTGTGTTTGATGAGTATATACATGTTCCTGTGTACCTGTTTTATGAGTATATACATGTTCCCGTGTCCCTGTTTTATGAGTATATACATGTTCCTGTGTACCTGGGCGAAGTACTCCTCTGAGATGCGTCCGGCCCACTCGATGCAGAGCTCCAGGGGTCGACAGGGGTTGGCCACGTCAGCACACTTGATCATCATCCTCTTGATCAGCAGACGGTTCTCCGGGGAATTCCTGATGCTGGCCTGGCCCTCGCAGTCACTGCCTTCACTCTGGAAGGGGTGTGTACACACACACACACACACACACACACACACACACACACACACACAAATGATCTATGAATACATAGAAATGACTATAACATGAGAACATAACACCCAAGCACACACACTGTCCAGCCCCAGAGATCCTGTTAAGTCACACTCTTAAAAAGTAAAAGATTAATTCATTAAATCACAGATAACTGTCCGGTGCTTTCTTTGAGACACACACACACACACACACACACACACACACACACACACACACACACACACACACACACACACACACACACACACACACACACACACACACACACACACACACAGGACGGGGCTTACATTTGAGCTGGACTCTTCAATGGCAGCCATGGGCTTGTTGATGCTGTTGACAAACTTGTTGACGTGTTCGAAGTGTCGCGTCATCTCTGTGGCCAACACCATGTCAATTATAGCCTGTCGCAAGGTCCGGAACTGGGTCCTTTACACACACACACACACACACACACACACACACACACACGCACACACACACACACACACACAGGCACCCACACAGTGCACACACACACGAAAGCACAGTGAAGATTGAGCAGATATTCCAGCCACCACAGCCTGTTTGTTTGCTAAGCCCCAGACGTTCCCCGATGCCATCCACCTTAAAGCCATCCACATCCGCCCATAAGACGCTCCCTCGTGCAGGCCGTCTACAGGCCGAGTGTCTCGCTCACCTGTCCATGTTCTTGAAGATGTTGTTCTTGCCGTCGCGGACGGTGAGCTGGAAGGCCAGCGCGGCGTGGTGGCTCTCCAGGACGGCCGTGTCGTTGTAGAGCACGGCCAGCTCACTGCCGGCGTTGCACAGGAAGGAGTTGGTGCGGCCCGGGTGGTCCACGTCGTGCACGGTGGCCGCGATCAGCGCCGCCACCACGTCCAGGGGCTCCAGGCTGCTCTGGAGGACGCAAAGGGAGCAGGCCGGGGAAGGACGTTAGCGTTGGGGCTAAAGACTAACGCCTCCCAGAATGCACTGTCGACATGATATGAAACGTTCAGTAGACCAAGATTAGGCAGATCCAGATGACCAATAGCAGCCCAAGGAAACCATGTTAGTGTCGGACTACACTTCCCACAATGCACACCAACAGCAAGCAGGAAGTAAGTAACATGAACAAACAGGACAAAATTCATTAGGAAAATTGATAAATAATAAAATCTCAGATAACAATTAATAAGAGCCAGCTATAGTATGTCCAAGCCAAAGAAACTTCCAGTAAACCAGTACAATAAAGGCATCAAGCAAAGATCTGAAAGGCGGACCCAACAGAGGTAATAATAATAATCACTAACAAATGTTTGCTTCATGACAGAAGAGAAGATATTTCGTGGAGTAAATAAGACCTGGTGAATGTGAGGATAGATGCTTTGTACCCTGAAGCATGTGAGCGGTAACCTCTCTAAAGAAAACAGGAAAACCAGGTGCTTAACTCGCTCTCCTTCTTTATCTCCCTCTCGCTTACTCTCTCATTCTCTGTCTCCCTTAGCTCTCTCTCTCTCTCTCTCTCTCTCTCTCTCTCTCTCTCTCTCTCTGCCACAGCACGGCCTCAATTCAAGAAACATAACCAATGAATCCTAGGCAATACTTTGCGAGAGTGTGTGTGTGTGTGTGAGACCGACCTTGACCCTGTCCTTGCGCAGGAAGTAGGCGGTGGCGTGCAGCACGTCGGCGGCGTGCGTGGAGTTGTGGTAGGAGTTGGAGGCGTGGTAGTTGGCCTCGATCACCTGGAGCCAGGAGCGCAGCGTGGCCTCGGAGCAGCCCAGGAAGTCACACACGGCGAAGCTGGAGAACACCTTCAGACCCAGGTAGGTGAGCGGTCTGCAGGGTAAGGGTTAGGGTTAGGAGAACACCTTCAGACCCAGGTAGGTGAGCAGGGTAAGGGTTAGGGTTAGGAGAACACCTTCAGACCCAGGTAGGTGAGCAGGGTAAGGGTTAGGGTTAGGAGAACACCTTCAGACCCAGGTAGGTGAGCAGGGTAAGGGTTAGGGTTAGGAGAACACCTTCTGACCCAGGTAGGTGAGCAGGGTAAGGGTTAGGGTTAGGAGAACACCTTCTGACCCAGGTAGGTGAGCAGGGTAAGGGTTAGGGTTAGGAGAACACCTTCTGACCCAGGTAGGTGAGCAGGGTAAGGGTTAGGGTTAGGGGAACACCTTCTGACCCAGGTAGGTGAGCAGGGTAAGGGTTAGGGTTAGGAGAACACCTTCTGACCCAGGTAGGTGAGCAGGGTAAGGGTTAGGGTTAGGGGAACACCTTCTGACCCAGGTAGGTGAGCAGCGTAAGGGTTAGGGTAAGGGTTAGGGTTAGGAGAACACCTTCTGACCCAGGTAGGTGAGCAGGGGTAAGGGTTAGGGTTAGGAGAACACCTTCTGACCCAGGTAGGTGAGCGGTCTGCAGGGAACACACGGCTGCATCACACTGACTCTCACTCTTTACAGTGAGGTCACATTACATAGACGGCATCATACTTCTTCAGACTTCTTTCAGTGTAATTCCCTCCAACCTCCTCCTCTCTTCCCTCAGCTCCTTAAACTCTTGTTGTTCTTCCTCCTTCCACTTCTCCGCCTTGTCTTTCTCAAAACGTCCTTCGACCCCCCCCCCCGTCCCGTACGTCTCTTTTTCTCGTTTCCTCCTTCCTACCTCTTGAGTGTAGCAGTCTCCAGTTCCAGGATGTTGAACTCCCAGCGTTCCTCGTCATCCAGCAGCTTGGCAATGTTGGCGGGAACGTCGTTCAGTGTGACCGGGATGGCCAGCTGGCTCTGGCTCGCATCTGATAGACACGCACGCACGCACGCACGCACGCACGCACACACGCACACACACAGACAGACAGACACACAGACAGACAGACAGACAGACAGACAGACAAAAACAGAATTACTAATAAGAATTCCACAACTCAAGCGTAGCCGTTCTATAGTTGACGAGTTGGAATTAACATACAACTATTATTCACATGGCATCATAACAATGTGTTCCAGAACAGAGCAGCGGTTAGTTCAAAGTGCTGTGTATCAGAGCTCTAATGCTCCGTTACCACGGCAACGTCAACAAAGAGGAGGTTAGCTCAGGCAACCATTGGGGATTCCTGCTTAAACTATTGGATAACGCAAGGACCATAATGTGTCCCTGGGAGCAAAGGAACAACCACATGGACCGTTCACAAACGAGGAGCAGCAGTTTGCATAAACCTTACTGTCCAGCTGGAAAGAACTCTATATTTGGCTCTATATTTATCAGGCTAAATAACACAAAAGCTAGGAGAGGTAAACATGGATCCCATGCAGAGGGAAACTCAGGGCCCCTGCTGTTGACCCTGGGAAACCCTGTGGCTGCTGCAGGTCCTGAGCTGATGAAGACGTTCTAACCAGCCAGCAGGTTCCAGACTCTACTGAGAACCAACGGGGGTTTCTTTGAACTGGGAGAGATCGACGGCGTGACTGTGACGGCCATCGCTCGCTCCGTGAGCAGCCATGACTAGAACAAATGTAACCGCTTATGTAATGACGGAGACTGGGATTGGTGGAATGGTATGCGAGCGCGGGGCCCATCTCAGCCATCGCTCCATACATAGTAACAGGCCAATCACGGAGATGGCCGACTTCCTCTCCCTGTTTATTTGTGAGGAAGGAGTAAGCTGCTCCAACCAGCTGCTACGGTGGTTAGGGTCCAACAGCGGTTCCATAAATAACAAAAATGAAACACAAAATAGAAAAAGGCTCTCGTAGATGTGTCTAACTAAACACAAGTGTGTGAAGGGACATCACAACTCATTCGGTACTCCTCTATCGTACCCTAAAAATAAAAAGATCTTCATGAAAGAATTATATTTCCAACCCCCAGAGAAAAGATGAAAGGGGCTTACTTTGAAAGGGGCTTTTGGAGAAGACATACTCGTTTCCAGACAGTCTCCGCAACCCGTCCTGAAAAAGAAAGAGGCGGGAAAAAAAAAGAAGCTGACACATCTTGATGAATCCATGAGAAAGTCTACGGAAAATCATCAGGGGTATGAAATGTGGCATCACCACCGGCATACTTTGCATGCACTTGACATTATAATTCACATCGTAGGACATATCCCACATTACTTAGCCTGTGTCACAGTGACCAGTGGGGTTTTCGCTGAAAGTGGAAATAACGAAAAGACAAATAGTTTTCTACACATTAACATTCTCCCTCTGAGAAACGGTCTATACGTCTCCAATGGTGGACTGGCTTTAGAGGAAGCTGGAGCTAATGGGGGACGGGTCTTTGAAGCCCGCTTCGCTGGACTGAGCACCACTCATCTCATGGTTCCCACAGGGAGACCTCGACTCCCGGTTCCTCTCTCTCTCTCTCTCTCTCTCTCAGTGCGTGTTTGTGTGTGTGTGTGTGTGTGTGTGTATGTGCGCGCGCAGTGGCCAGCCTAAGAGCTCCTACTCTCTCGGGTCTGCTCCACAGCTGAAGCACTGTGTATTTCTGTGGTAAGAAGCTCTGTCTTGTACGCTGGCAGACAAGAGGAATTCACTGTGTCCTTTCCAAAAATACACCCAAAAAGACTATTTTCAAACCATTGTTTCACTACCCCCTAGAAAATGCCTTCATACTATAAACCCTAGTCATATTTCATAAACAGCACGAGGTAGAGCTGTCTGCGGGCTTTGCCGAGCGGCTCTGCTGGAGGAGGCTGGCCTCACACTCATCAGCCCGCCGACCAAGTCGTTGGTGTGGGGGTCGTCCTCTTTGGAGGCCAGCTGGGGGGAGTAGAGCTCCGTGGTCCTCAGGATCTCCAGCACGCGGTCCAGCGCCTCGGCCACCGTCACCGGGCTGCTCTCCTGGGCCGCGTTGATGATGTTGATCACCTGGACGAGGGGGGGAGGGGCCAACGATAGAGAGGGACACAGAGAGAGAGATAGAGAGAGAGAGAGAGAGAGGGACACAGAGAGAGAGAGAGAGAGAGAGAGAGAGAGAGAGAGAGAGAGAGAGAGAACAACAGATGGAGAGAGAGAGAGGGACAGAGAAAGAGAGAGAGAGAGAGATGGGCGGAGAGAGAGAGAAAGAGAGAGAGAGAAAGAGAGAGAGAGACAGAGAGAGAGAGAGAGAGGGACAGAGAGAAAGAGGGAGAGGGAGAGACAGAAAGAAAGAGACAGAGAGAGAGAGAAAAGGGGGGTCGGGTAGGGAGGGATCACAGGAAGATTAAAGGGGGCAGCAAAGGTTAGGGTTCAAATGAAAGTTGTTTATACAGAAACGTCGTAAGAGCAAGAACCACAGAGGAACAGAGGCACAAAGACACACACACACACACACACACACACACACACACACACACACACACACACACAGCCGGAGGGAGGCAGAGAGAGGGCTCCTTTCTTTGGCCTGGTGTCATGGCGCGGTGCATGTGATGCCGTACAAATGTTGTGTGGCCCGGAGCAGCCTCTTAAAGATCTGTTCAAATGTGTGGTGGGATGACTCCGCTAAAGACGCCACATTTGCTACAGGCAAACCCATGGTATGGTTCCATTCATCTCACCCTCTGGATTTCAGTACAGTCCCATGTGATGGAGTGTTTATTGATTTTGAGTTGGTTAGTGAGTGAGCGGGTTTGGCGTGCTGCGAGGGGTGGTGGTCGAGGGACATCCCAACTCTCCTCTACTCTCCCAATCTCTCTCTCCTCTCTTTCCTGGCTATCTCAGCACTCAAAGTGAAACAATAAAATATATATTTCAGGGTAGACATTAGCATGTCTTTGATATGACATATCGGTCCTGTGGACTGACTCTGCACCATTTAGTATTCTGACAGGTGTGTGTGAATGTGTGTGTGTGTGTGTGTGTGTGTGTGTGTGTGTGTGTGTGTGTGTGTGTGTGTGTGTGTGTGTGTGTGTGTGTGTGTGTGCGTGCGTGCGTGCGTGCGTGCGTGCGTGTGTGTGTGTGTGTGGACCGAATGTAAGTGTTTGCTGAAAGTGGAATGCTGCATTACACGCACAACATCACACATTCTTCAGGGATCACGGAAACATTCCAGAAATGTTCACAAATGTTTGCAAAATGAGGCCAGCCTTAACGGACTATTACGCAATGTCGTGTATGTCAGCATGTCATAACAGCATGTCAGAACCAAGCTGCTTGATGCTGCTTTTTTTTTGCGTTTTTAATCGTACGTTATTAAAAGTGGGATATTCTGTCAAACGCCTGCTGAAAGAGCGGGTCTATCAGCCCGCCTACAGAAGAATCGGTTGCCAACGGATTCTGTCTATTGGTGAACTGCGTGTGGCTGCAGGGACGGACTGAGAAAGCTCGGAGGGAGAGGACGCCGCTCACCTTGGTGATGGGGGCCTCGATGGTCATGGAGTGGACTCGGGCCACAGACGAGTACCTCCGGTTCTGCAAACTGGGAGCTGGAATCAAGACAAGCACCTGTCAGGATACTGTTGGAACACATTTCGAGAAGTTGATTATCAATTTAGAAAGAACATCAACAACACAGAGCAAATAAATGTGGGGTACAGATTAATCCTATTGGGTCAATGGAAGAAGATAAAGGAAGCCATAGCCATAGCCAACAGTGTAGTATCCATGTTAAGACATGCAGCACTGAATCTATATAGCATGGGGACGGTAAGTGACTAATGGGTCTTAGGCCACCAGTAGAGTTTATAGGTCAGCCTAACTCAAGGCGTGTGGACGTGTAAACACAGTCCAATGAGTGGCCTCGAATGACGGAGAGGGAGAGAAAGGGATGGAGGTTGCCAAGTCACAAAAATGCTTCATTTATGGTTCAGCAACACCAAAGAACACAGGGCCGCGGAGTGGAAGTCCAATCAAACAGAGTCCTGGTCAGTTAAACTTTAGAGGTCACGCTGACAGAGTCCTGGTCAGCTTAACTTTAGAGGTCACGCTGACAGAGTCCTGGTCAGTTAAACTTTAGAGGTCACGCTGACAGAGTCCTGGTCAGTTAAACTTTAGAGGTCACGCTGACAGAGTCCTGGTCAGTTTAACTTTAGAGGTCACGCTGACAGAGTCCTGGTCAGTTTAACTTTAGAGGTCACGCTGACAGAGTCCTGGTCAGCTTAACTTTAGAGGTCACGCTGACAGAGTCCTGGTCAGTTTAACTTTAGAGGTCACACTGACAGAGTCCTGGTCAGTTTAACTATGGAGGTCACGCTGACAGAGTCCTGGTCAGTTTAACTATGGAGGTCACGCTGACAGAGTCCTGGTCAGTTTAACTATGGAGGTCACGCTGACAGAGTCCTGGTCAGTTTAACTTTAGAGGTCACGCTGACAGAGTCCTGGTCAGTTTAACTTTAGAGGTCACGCTGACAGAGTCCTGGTCAGTTTAACTTTAGAGGTCACGCTGACAGAGTCCTTGTCAGTTTAACTATGGAGGTCACGCTGACAGAGTCCTGGTCAGTTTAACTATGGAGGTCACGCTGACAGAGTCCTGGTCAGTTTAACCATGGAGGTCACGCTGACAGAGTCCTGGTCAGTTTATCTATGGAGGTCACGCTGACAGAGTCCTGGTCAGTTTAACAGTTTATCTATGGAGGTCACGCTGACAGAGTCCTGGTCAGTTTAACAGTTTATCTATGGAGGTCACGCTGACAGAGTCCTGGTCAGTTTAACAGTTTATCTATGGAGGTCACGCTGACAGAGTCCTGGTCAGTTTAACAGTTTATCTATGGAGGTCACGCTGACAGAGAGGAACCACGGGGGGACCTGCTCCCTGGTCCCAGACCAGCACGTGTGTGGGGGGCCTACCGTCGCTGCTACGAGAGCTGATGGACCTGGCGTCCACTGATTCTTTCCTCCTGTCCCGGTGACGCATCGAATGGCACTCTAAAGGGACAGAGAGAGAGAGACGAGAGACAGAGAGAGAGAGAGAGAGAGAGAGAGAGAGAGAGAGAGAGAGAGAGAGAGAGAGAGAGAGAGAGGCAGTGAGCCGGAGAGAAAGATGGCTGGTGAGCTAATACTGTGACCTAAAAAATGATTGTGACTGCTATCGGAGTTCCAGTGCGTGGGATGTTTGAGGTGGGTGTGGAAGCAGAGGAGGGCTGTGTCACCTGACTGGGGATGCTCTTCACTGCACCTGTCGTCCCTGTTATGCTTGTGGGGCTGAAAGAGAGGTGGAGGAGGGAGGGTTAGTATGCTCCCTGGAGGAACGATAGGTCACCCAACGCAATGTCACACTTATTTTAGGCCTATAGGACAAGCTGTGTGTGTGTCTGCGCACTGGCACCAGACCCAGGGCTGGACGGTGTCCAAAACCTGACCGCTGTGGAAAGTAGAACTTGATTTCTGTCGGCGAATAGCCTCTCTGGGGTGATGGTGATGTCATAGAGTCACCTGTCAATCAACTGTTTGTGGTTACTGTTTCAGCAGAAGGGTGTGGGGCGACTCACATCAAAACCACACACTTCAAATATGGGACAACTATGCATGTATTTTCGGGAACTTCTTTCATAACCTGATGTGCTGCTGAAATAAAGTCTCGGAAGTTTAAAGAGGGATAAGGAAGGAGGGAAACAAGAGGAGTGAAACAGTGTGACAGAGAGAGAGAGAGAGAGAGAGGCTTATAAAGAGAGAGAGAGAGAGAGAGAGAGAGAGAGAGACAGAGACAGAGAGAGAGAGAGAGAGAGAGTCAGACTGATGGCTTGTTTGGCAGGGAGGTGTGGGGGCAGCCGCTGTCCGTCAGCTGGTGATGACTGACCTCAGCACAGCTCTTAACTAACCCACCCAGTGACCCAGCAGGGAGGGGAGCACCTACTGTACACCCTCTCCTCCAGAGCCCTGTCATCTCTACCCCGCCTCTCTACGATACGTGGTTTTTCTTGCCCTCCCTCTCTCGCCCTGCTCTTCCACTCTCGTTTTCTCTGTATAGATTAGTCTGTCCATGTAGTTTAGAAAGCACACCTTAGAAATTTCTGTAGCACTATACTGCATTAGTATAGTGCAATTTAAATACCAAACCATACTAAACCTTATAGCAAGCAAGAGAGAGAGAGAGAGAGAGAGAGAGAGAGAGAGAGAGAGAGAGAGGTGATTGTGTGTCAATGGCCTTTAATCCACTTTGGAAGAGTTGGAGGATTACCATCCCGTCTGAAGAACAGTGAAGCACAGAAAGAGAACTCGGGACAAAGCACAACTCCATACACACAGAAACACAGACACACACACACACGCGCGCGCGCGCACACGCACACGCACACGCACACGCACACGCACACACACAGACACTACAGGCACACAAATATGCGCAGCAAACTTGCACACAAGAAGATAGCTGAAAACACACACACAAATGGAACCCCTTTACATATTTTGCGAGCAAGCACACAAACTGTAGACTTTAGAGCTGTTTTGATTTGCTTCTGCGTTTGATTTGTTTTTCGTTTGGCTCACTCTTTGGCTCCACACACACACACACACACACACACACAAGTAAACACACACACACACACAAGTACTCACACACACACACACACACACACACACACACACACACACACGGTGCAGCACTCCCTGTCTCACCAGTAGAGTAAATAAGATTAAGACACGGTAGACACTGGACATGATGACAGCACTGGGTTGCCAGATTTAGCTGCAGCCTAATGGCCCTCCTGAGCTTCCTAGCACTAACACAACTCCAGAACATCTCCTCACGCTAATCTGGGTTAAGGCAGGGAAATACAGAAGAACATCAGGATGGAGAAAGCGGAGATTGAGACTAATAGAGTGGAACATCCACTGGGCCACTTAGAGAAACTAAACAACATGTTGAAATGGAAAAGGAGAATTGCAGCCAAAAGTCCTGGTTAGAGGAGCAAAAAAAGAGTAATTTGTCTGTTTGGTTTTTAAAGCGGAAATTCCCAGGGACATATACTGCAGCATTTTAAGGATCCTATTCCATGTGACGTTACATCTGTTTGCTTGGATAGTGCATGGAATTAGCAGAAATCTGTAAAAGAATGCAAATTACGTGACAAATACTTAAAAAAGTAACATTGTGCATACCAGAAACCTTTTTTCAAGTGAGTATTTGTTTTTTGTGGTTAATCTTTAATAACAGAATTATTCTTAAAATATTATCTTTTATAAAAAAAAAGTATTATTAAAATAGTATAAAATATTATGAGTACTAATTTGATATGTATTTGACTTGACAAAGTAATCCTGAATTCTATTTATTACAACTGAAAATGTAACTGTACTGTAAATGTCAGATTACAGCCTTTTAATTAACCATTACTGACTAGGTAATCCATATTAATTGTAGGTCTTTACTTCTGAGCACCACTGCTATAGAATAGGTCTGGGGGTCTCATTAAGTAATTGTCCTAAACCTTTTCTCAACATTCCTCTCAACTGTCATCAATGAAAAATAATAATAATAATATTACTACTAATAATTCTACAGAAGTTCAAATGTGTGAAAGACTCCTGTGTCCAGCCTTCTTTCTGGGAAGCGAAGTCTTTCCCACCTCTGTGGTTGAGCAGAATGAAACGTTTTGGACTACACCCAAAGGATTCCCAAATTCTCCAATCGGAGGCCGACGGGAATATCCACGGCAGGCCTTTGTAGCTGAGACGACAGCCTCTGACTCACCTTTGGGTCTGGATGATGACAGTCCGCTACAGAGAAGCCGGGCCCGGGAGTATAAATAACCCTAGCAACACCTAGCTGTTAGCTCACTCTGGCCTCAGATAGGGATCATGGCTTAGCGTGGTTAGAGTCTGGGAACGACACACGCTCCAGAGTGTGCACAACAATAGTATAGCAGGTCATTTGCCACTTACAGCTCTTGTACTGTTTTGAAACAAACTCCACTGTGCCAGAATCTCTGAACGCGGTTGGAGATGTGAGCACTTCCAGATGCAGATGTTGTTTCCCATTTATAACGTAGCAGATTTTCTGGAAATCCTGTTTGACAACATGGAGCCTGGGACGCTTAAGAAAACCCTCACCTGTTTATTGTTGTCACTTTGCGGCCTCTTGATAGAAACAAAATGGCGGATCTTCCTGTAAACAAAGCAGAAAAAGTAATGGAGGTCAGTGTCACCAGATATCCTGCTTTGAAGAGGTTTCTGACGAATAGCAGGGCTGTCTCACCCTCCCTGGCCAATCACAGGAGTGATCTTCACGTGTTGCTGTATGCTATCACCAGACTTTCTCCTGGCGTAGTAGGTACCCTGCCATTCCTGGAAACACAGAAAGCACAGCCGTCAGGATACGAGAGAAAGGATGGAAGTGTGTCTGGAGGGTTTAGATGGACAAAGGCGGATGGACACCGCAGGGAAGCAGCTCACCTTTCCTTTCTTGATGCAGGTGTTGATGGTGTCCAGCAGGTCAGCCCGGTTCTTCTCACTCTTGGGGAGTTCCGTGAGCTCCTTCCCCATCAGCTCCCCCTTGTTGTAGCCCATCATCCTCTCAAACGCTGGGTTCACATACTGGCACAGCCAGAGGGGGTGGTTATCCCCACAGCCTTCTTACAGTTTGAGTGTGTGTGTGTGCTTCTGTGTGTGTGTGTGTGTGTGTGTGTGTACCTGTATGACATGGTCCTCACTGGTGATCTCCACAGCCTTCTTACAGTTTGAGTGTGTGTGTGCTTCTGTGTGTGTGTGTGTGTGTGTGTGTACTTGTATGACATGGTCCTCACTGGTGATCTCCACAGCCTTCTTACAGTTTGAGTGTGTGTGTGCTTCTGTGTGTGTTTCTGTGTGTGTGTGTGTGTGTGTGTGTGTGTGTGTGTGTGTGTGTGTGTGTGTGTGTGTGTGTTTGTACCTGTATGACGTGGTCCTCACTGGTGATCTCCACAGCCTCCTGACAGTGCTCCAGAGCAGTGAAGACAGAGTTACAAGCCCTGTTAAAGTGAACGCACACACATACACCACCGCTTTGTCAACATACTCGATAAGTGTGTGTGTGCTGTGTTAGTCAGTTGTGTGTGTGTGTGTGTGTGTGTGTGTGTGTGTGTGGGAGGGTCTTATGTGTGTATGCTGTTTGTGAATGTGTGTATGCGCCTGGTGTTTATGGTGTGTATGTTAGTACATGTTTGTATGTGTTTATATGTGTGGTGTGTGTGTGTTTGATTTGTGAGTGCATGTGGTAGTTTGTATGTACGTGTGTGTGTGTGTGTGTGTGTGCAATAGGTGTGTGTTGTACCTGAGTTTGAACTGGCAGCGAACCTCTCCATGTTCTATCTGGATGAGTTCGTTATAGCAAACGGACACACTGCTGTTCTCCATGAACCTCTGGAAAGACCCATTCAACAACAATAACATTCCATAACACTGATCCCAGAAGAGAAAGCCAAAGCCTGTTCTACTGTTGGAGAGCACAGGAAACTTGCTCCTTATCCCAGCCCTTATTGAAACACTGCAGAACCATGCGGCCAAGCCAATGTAGATGGATCCCAAATTCAAATTCAACAGCGTATTCACACATTTAGTGCATTAATGCAGTGGTTATAGCTTGAAAAGCTTGAGCAGGAAAACCATAACCCTGAAAAGGCAAGGAGGACCCTTACTCTGGAGAGGAGGAGAACTCTTACTCTGAAGAGGAGGAGAACCCTAACTCTGAATAGGAGGACAACCCTTACTCTGAAGAGGAGGAGAGCCCTTACTCTGGGGAGGTGGAGAACCCTTACTCTGAGGAGGTGGAGAACCCTTACTCTGAAGAGGAGGAGAACCCTTACTCTGGGGAGAAGAAGAACCCTTACTCTGAAGAGGAGGAGAGCCCTCACTCTGAAGAGGAGGAGAGCCCTTACTCTGGGGAGGTGGAGAACCCTTACTCTGAAGAGGAGGAGAACCCTTACTCTGGGGAGGAGAAGAACCCTTACTCTGAAGAGGAGGAGAGCCCTTACTCTGAAGAGCAGGAGAGCCCTAACTCTGGGGAGGAGGAGAAGGGGGTACTCACCCTGCTGAATCCGGCACAGAGGAGAGGCAGGGCCGAGGGCTCCTCCTGTCCCGAGGCTCTGGACAGGACAACAAACAACGACAGAGTCTCAGGGCACGGCTGAAACACAAACCTCCTCTGCTACATCAGAGGTGCTTAGTGACCAGAGTCTTCCTCTACTAAATACACTCTAGAGGGGTTTAGTGACCAGAGTCTTCCTCTACTACATACACTCTATATGGGTTTAGTAACCAGTCTTCCTCTACTAAATACACTCTAGAGCTGTTTAATAACCAGTCTTCCTCTACTAAATACACTCTAGAGCTGTTTAGTAACCAGTCTTCCGCTATCTTCCTCTTCTTTTATTGAAATCAAAACGACCTGTGTTATTAGAACCAACCAGGCCTCTATAACAAATAAACTCTGGAAGGACATCTGAGTATTATTAAAACACCACGGGTTATCAAAACCAACCAGACTCCTCCAGAAAGGTCTATTGAGTACACTAAAGGTTCTACTCTTTTCCAGTTATCTGATTAGAAGAGTTGAGTGGATGTAGAATGGAAAGGAGTTCTTGGAAGTAGGAGGCCACTTACATTGGCGGCACGACGGCTAGAATGACGGAGTGTTCTGATGGCTTTGTGGCGCGGATCAGCCTAGGGAAAGATCAGAAACATGGAGAGGTTGAGAGGCAAGGGGCTAGAGCAGTGGAAGGGGAGAGTTAGCAGGACAAAGACAAAAACAGAGTGCTAGTAAAAAGAAAAAAAAGGTTTTTACTAACAGCTCTCCACTTAGATAAGTGATGTACTTATATGGGGAAATTTAGACCAAACGATTGCAATTTTTGCTTCAGCTTGCAATGTAGAGAGATTGGTTTGACGTCTGTTTGGATCATCATTTGGGATAATACCCCGACCCACCATGGAGAGACTCGAAGGAGGAATGGAGCGAGGGAATGAGAGGAGGAGGGACAAACGTGTGAATAATCCGAGAAAAAAAACCTTCTAACTCTGAACCTACACGGAACCTCTACTTTTTGTAAACTGAGCGAGAAAGGAAATAAATAAATTACCAAGTTAAAAAGCTACTCAAATCTGGAAATTGACAGCTAACATAATTTGCATTTTAATGCTAGGAATACCAAGAAATGAGGCGATGCCATGGCAGAGCTAGTTCAGCCAGGCAACTCAGACACAGCATTTGTCCACGTCACAACATTTATCCACGTCACATCAATCAACCAGTCGCATTCGTTCAACAGTTCAACGTGGTCTCTTTAACTGCAGTTCACTCGCCACACTTCCTCTTACAGCTGCTTGCTCTGCTGCACCACGCCATGCACCTGTTCTTCCTGCTGCCCACCTCCACCCCAGCTTAGGGTTTTATGCACAGTTTCCGATGGGGGAATTTGCAGATAACTGCTCCCTACCAATGGTTGTTCACTTAGTGTTTGTATAAGAACCCGAGCAGGGAAGCAATTCAGAGCAGCAGACCCTTGACGCCAGACATAAATGTATTAACATGTATCGCAATAAACTGTTAAACTGATCAAGTTGTCCTGGGTGAAACTAAATTCATTCAACTGTGTAATAGCTACATGACTTTGAGTGATTTTGAGGCATCACAGGACACTGCCCTAACTCTTTTGCACTTCCAACTCCATTAGCTGGCTCGTGAAATGTGTTGGGGTTGAGTGAGACATGTGTGGGTCTAATAAAAGTAGCGTAATATTAGTTATGCAGTATAATGGCTCCATGGCCACAAATAGCAGTCTGACTGTGATATGAATCACTGCTTATCATGGAGAGGAAACCCAGTGGAACCTCTGTCTTGTACAAGAACAGATAGACAGACAGGCTGGGAGGCAGACACACAGACAGACAGGCAGGCAGGCAGGCAGGCAAGCAGGCAGGCAGGTAGGCAGGCAGACAGGCAGGCAGGCAGGCAGGCAGGCAGACAGGCAGGCAGGCAGACAGACAGACAGACAGACAGGCAGGCACAGGGCGACAGGTCATGCTCACCGACAGACGGCCTCTGCTTCAAAGTAGCGAGCGTGGCGTCCGTCGATGACCACTATCTCGTGGTGCTTGTCCAGGAAACACTCCACGGCCGACTCGGGGGTGCGGGCGATGTTGCACCTGAAGCCAGCGCGGTCACAAGCCCACCAGAAAGCATCGCTCTGGCTGTCCTCCTTGGCAAACACCAGCAGGACCTGCAGGGGGGAAACACAGGGGGGTGGTAACGGTTTGAGTTCAGTCAGCAGCAAGAAGGCACACTTCCATTCAGTTCAGATAGGTGGCGCTGTGTGATGGTGACTGATGAGTATCAGGGGCAGATTGGGCATGGAGCTCAGTCAATACAAGTGCAAAACAAATAAAAGGATAGAAATAGCTGGCTAGCAAAGGTAGCCTCCATTTGTTCAGAAAACAACATAGACACACAAAAACACCAGAGAAACACACACACACACACACACACACACACACAGACACAGACACAGACACACACACACACACACACACACACACACACACACACACACACACACACACACACACACACACACACACACACACACACACACACACACACACACACACACACACACACACACACACACAGAGACACAGAGACAAGGGTCTGATTAAACAAAAGCATCTTCCAAATAAGGACGTATGATTGCAATCATCTGAATGAAGCAAGACAGTCCATGTAGGGACCACAGCCGGACTGAAGCATCGGACTTCTTCAGTTGGAGGGAAGAATCTGGAGTCCATCAGGACTATTATAAAAACATCTTACTTCTATTACAAGTCTTTTCAATCTTTCTGTCATAAATCCTCTCATAACCTTTCCTGTTGGCTCCTGCAGCTGGTTCCTTCTACTGTGTTTTGGTATTATTTACAAGCGTTGTAATGTGTCAATGCTGTTTAACGTCAAACGGCAATGTGGGCTATGAGCAGGGAAACACTTTGCTGCTGCCTGCAGCGTCTGGTAACATGCCTGAGGACTCGGCGGAGTAATGATGTGAAGACAGGACTTCAGAGAAACCAACTCTCAAACAAACAAAAGGCAACGTGCTGGTTAGTGTTCCCTCTGTCACCCGCTCCGTCTATCTAGAAGCCCTCCCAACCATTAACACCAAATCATCCAGATAGCACTAGCGATAGCTCTAAATCACCTTATCAGCCAATCCAAACAGAACACACCGCTCAGCGCTGTTAATGAGTGACCCGTCTGACCAATGAGAGCCGTGAAATGGTTCCTGATATCAGTGTGAACTGGGTGTGCTGAGGGCTGTGTTTTCAAGCAGCAGCAGATGGGCAGCCTGCGTTCGGGGGATCCCACATGTTTTCGATCCCGTGCTGAGGGACGGTCCAGAAACACACGCTCTCTTTAACATCTTTGTAAGACGCAGGAAGTGAGGAAAAAAAAACTTTGGAAAACCACATTAACACATTAGGACACACATCCACACGCAGACATTCAGCGATGAAACAGTACATGCAAACATGTACTGTATACACTCACAGACTCACACACACACACACACACACACACACACACACAGCCGTTTGAACCATGGCCAGAACCAACAGTCCACTCTGAGCTCAGCAGTGTCTCACAGCATCATCGCCTCCCCATGAGACCCAGCAGGCCCCTCCCCCTGAGAACCGAGGCAAGAGCTACAGATAGGGACGTAGAGAAGAAGAAGAAGAAGAAGAAGAAGAAGAAGAAGAAGAAGAAGAAGAAGAAGAAGAAGAAGAGAAGGAAGAAGAGAGGGACAGGGAGAGAGAGAGGGAGAGAGAAAGAGAGGGAAATATAGCTAGACAAGAGAATGAAAGGGAGATTGAGAGATGGCGAGGAACACACAGAGAGAAACCTAGAGAGAGAAATACAGTGAGAGACTGAGCGATTACGCTGAGCTGTTGAGAATGTTCCAGAGCGTTCTAGCACCGTGGCACTCTCCAGCAGACAGCCCCGACCGTCACTGGCGTCAGGGGGAGAGACCAAAGAGACGAGGAGGAAGACGAGGAGCAGAGAGAGGCAGAGGAGCGAGCCGCTATTGGTGGGTGCCTGTGAAAGGTCCACAGCCCTTTGATCTCCAGGCCCGGTGGTGTTGCCGCGGCGCTGGCTTGTGTAACCATGGAGCTGGCCTGTGAAATTCCACACGGCCTGGAGCCGGAGCGGGGAGAGACGGGAGGAGGAGGTAGAGGAGGAGGATGAGGAGGAGCATAGCGCTGCCGGTCCCCGGCAGCATCCGTCTGCACTGACGGCCGAGCGTAAACACGGGAGAGGGGCAAACACTAAATACATACATGAACACAAACTCACACACACACAGAAATCAACATGAATATGGAACAAAACGGGCCCGCTTGCACAATCACACACCACATGGCCTCCAACTGGCGTGTGTGTGTTTATTTATGTTTACTCGAGGCTGATCACATTATCCCGGCAGTAAACGTGTTTACACACATTCACCTGAAGCAGCCAAGTGCCTGCTGGGACTGGAGCCTAAGGTCCATAGAGCCAGGAAGTGGCCAGTGGA